>JAUJDW010000044.1:0-211623 GCA_030512325.1 Lasiodiplodia hormozganensis
GGGGGGGGGGGACGAGGGGCAAAAAGAGGCTTGCATTGTGGCCCTGTTTTTTCTTCTTCTTCTCCATCTACTACTCCAACCGGGGCATCCCGTTTGGTTTGCTTTGAGCGTGGACAAGGAAGGGGGCGGAAGGCTGACTCGCGCCCGCTCAATTGGTAGGAATGGAGGGCAAAGCTGAGCGCGGGGCAAGCAGCATCTTACCCAGATGTTGGCGAGAACCGTCAGCCCGGCGGGTAAGATCAACGAATCGGCACTGACTCTCGCGTTTCTGTTTGCGGGAAGAGATTGAATATCTCACGCGACCACCGTTCGATTGATTCTTTTCGCTGACAGCTTCTTTCGTCTGCTACTGGGCAATTGCCGTTGACCGCAACCCACGAGCCACCTGATGAAGAGAGCGCGAACGCGCGCGCGTGGGGGATTCACAGACGATACGACGGAGATGCACGATCCGACCTCGCACGAAACCGCGACGGCGTGTGTGCCATCTTGCTCATGACCCTTTTTTTTGCGGTTCCGCTGCTGTTCGTTGGGGGAATGGCGAGAAGGGGCGCGGAAGGAGGGGGTGAAGCTATCGTGGCCTCTGGGAAGGAATGGAGAAGCGCGCGCGCGCAAGACCACAGCGATTCCTTCTAGGTACTTCACCAGTAGGAGAACAGCTAGCTTTAGCTGGCCGTTTCGTGTATGCGTTCTGGGCCTTCCGGCTACCCGGGCGTGCGTCAACACCCCTTCTTTTAGCGGCAAGCCTCGCAGATGTCAGAAGCTGAGTGACAGACAAGGGGAGCTGAACGGCTCTCGCCCGCGCACGCGCGCGCTCTCTCTAATCTCAGTATTTTCCCCTTAAAGTTTTGGACATTGGTATGTAGGTGTGCAATGTGAAGGATTTGATTTAGTTGCAAATCCCGGTAGACGCATCTCGCGCTGGACCGCGGGGCGAGGAACGCGTAGAGCCGCGCAAAGCGGTGTGTGGTCAACGCGCCCGCAAATAGAACACGCAGGAGAAGGAAGAATACGCAATAGCTGAGAGGCGCTCGAAAGCGGACTAGCTGACGATAGCGAAGTCTGGTTCCAACGTGCGGAGCCGCAATTGTGGAGCGTGCGGCCACGCGAGCAAGGGCAAAGCCACCGTCCAGCGAATGCAGCTGCGGACGCTAGGACGACGAGGCACGATCATGATGAGTAGTTGACAGCGGCGGCGTCGGCTGGGTCCCACGCCGTTTGCCTCGCTGCCCCCCTTTCCAACCGGCGTCTAGAGTGAAGAAGGGAATGAAGGCTCAGATCTCCGCGTGTTGCCATGTGTTCGGGGGATTTAGCCACCCCAATCCGGCCCCGCGCGATGGATGCTGTGGCGTCTCTAGAGGAGGATTGCGGAGATCGGCGGTTCGATTCGTGGACAGCCTTGCGAGCTCCGCGACAGGGCCGAATGATGCGTGTGCGGTAGTTGCCTAGGTGAAATCTTAATGCATGGACTGGATTGGTTCTGGTTCTGTTTGAAACAAGAGAAAATAACGTAGGAGCCGCAGTGCCCCGTTGGGGCGGGTTTGATGGCTGCAGCCCTCCTTGGATCGTCGGTAGCTCCGTTTTTTTCGCTAGGCACCGCTACCCACTACTAGCCGCTGCCCGCTGCCGCACTTTCGTTGCCCTTGTGCTGACCTGTCTGATCGCAACACCGCTGACTAGTATACACTTACTCATACTGTTTTGTCCTCCCTCGTGGGGCTGCCTGATGATGTGCGAGCGGCTCCGAAGGCTCCCGATGCGGATGCGGAGAAGGGTGCCTTGCGGCGTTGCGCTTCATTCGGGTGCATACGGGGCACAGGCTCTTGTACCAAGGTACAACCGCTACGGGAACGATTGCGATTGGCTTCTCCAACTACAACCCTGATCCTTTCTGCCATTTTCCCACACCGTATTTCCCCGTGGGGGATGCCAGGCGCGACGGGGCAAAGGGTACTATACAAATGCGGAGGGAATTTGCGGAGGCCCGCCGGAACTAAACTACTCACTTTCTCTACCTGACACAGGCGCGCGGGCTCACCGGCCCGGCATGAAGCTGTATCTCTGCCTCTCTCTCTCTTGCGGTGTAGTCGAGTTATGTTGGCTTTTGATGCCACAACCCGTGCTAACGGACGGTGGGGCCCAAGTGTCACAGCACGATGCATGAGTAAGGGATGCGGCGATGGCGCAACTATGCAATGCTTCTCCCGCCTCGCCCAGGAGATTTGTAGGAAGGCTTGTTCGATATCGATCTGCCGTGGCTTGCGGTAGCCTCCGCTGACTATATTATATTAGGATTACACATTACTGACTATTCGTTTTCAATACCGAAAAGACCATCGTCCAAGGATCTGCAGCCCAGTCACAAGTCTGATTATCTCTCAGTCTGCTCAGAAGCTGTCGATACCTACGTCATTCCCGTGAGTGTCGCGCATCATTGCTTGAACATACTCTAATCAAAGCTTACAGTCGCTGGCCAAGGCGAGCTCCACATGTGGACTCGACATCATCAGGCGTCCTCGCCCATGATCAGGGAGCGAGGTACTTTGACCCAGGAAGTAGCTGCGCGGCGGCCCACCGACTCGGAACGCATTGTTCGCGCGCGCCGCCGCCCGCTGCAAGATGCCCTGGATCACGGTGTTGTCTGTGACGCCATCGGCGCAGACGTGCTTGGCTATCTCCCACGGCGAGACAGGGATGTCGAGATCCCAGTACTGGACCGCCTCGAGGTTGTACAGCAGGGGTGCCCACGGCGGCGCTGCCCATCTATCCTCCTCGAGCCGCACTGTCGTCGTACTGCCGCTGCCGTCGGCTTCAAGTCCCGCGCTGCCGCTGCCGCTGTTGTGAGACGTGCTGAAAGATCCTCCTCCCTCGCATAGACAGCTAGCACCGCCGTCGACTCCCCACCAGCGTATGGCTTGCAGCACGAGAGTTGCGGCGGGCCGGCATGCGGGCGAAGGGTCCAGCATGCGGAAGGCGAGGTCGGTCGTAATGCGGGTCCAGTCAGCCGCGTCGACGCTGCTGTTGCTGCATCCGGGCGCTACGGGAAGCGGGCCCGTGGTGGAGAGGGTGGATATCCATTGCACGAGTTGTTTCTGGCACGGTGCGTAAGCGCCTGCCGGATCGTTCCCCGGCGCTCCCGCGCGGACGTGCCGGAAATGAGCCTGTGAGTCGCCGCCGTCGCCAGCATGGCATATGGCTGTCACTAGTTCCAGTAGGACGCAGCCGAAGCCGTACATGTCGTCCTTGAATGGCACGTGAGGACCGGGGTGGGAGGGAGCCGCATACGGGGAAGCGGCCTGGTGTGCGGGAGACGCTGTGGTACCAGCAGTATCCGCCGGGTCGGATCTGTCCACTCGACGTGCCATTGCGAAGCCTGTGAGGAGCACCCGGTCGTCTACCGTGATCATTATGTTGGATGGCTGGATGTCTCCGTGTTCGACGTTTTGGCTGTGGAGAGATGTCAGGGCCTTGGTGAGACAGGAGACCCATTCCTTGAGAGTCTCGAGACTCGGCCTTTGTCTGTGTGGGTCGTTCTCGGCGTCAAAGAGTCGAAAGACGTGTGTTAGTCTCAGAGCAGCTCTCGGAGCCAAAAGTATGTTGAAATGGCCGGCGGACTCAAAAGTCTCGGCAACTTTAACAACATGTTCGTGGTGAAGTTCACGCAAGAGGCGTGCTTCTGCCCTGAGCTTTTTGTTCAAGTTCGCCTGGTCTCGCTCTTCGCTTGCCACGCCTTTCTTCTGCATGTATTGCTTCCACGGCTGGTCTTTGTTCCGCACTGCGAGGACAATACATCCTTGTTCGTGGCCAAGGCGCTTTGTGATCAAATATGGGCAATCGCTCTCAGATGCGTAGACTGTGTGTGGTCGGGGATCTCCGGCGTGAGCAACATTGTTTGCCCAAGAAGCTCTTCTTCCACTACCAAGTGTGAGAGTTGCTTCACTTGACACTGGGATAGTGGAATGAGATGGATGATTGCCGGTCTCTACGTCAAGCTTATTTTCATCTACTAATTATCAAAATAATCAGTTAGAGTACATATTTGGAGCACGCGAAGCTTACCAGGGGGACCGGCAGGTGAGTGAGCGTTGAGACTTCCATCTTCCACCCAGATCCAGTCTTCCAATGGGTCGTCAGCTTGGTCCCGAGAGCCGCCTCGCATGACTTCGATGTTGCAGCGTGTTGTAGAGAAGTCTAACCTTCCCAATCCTGTCTCTCCGAAGATATTAGATTATGCTTCCAGGGATAGTAAAAGTATTTGTCTGGATGTATTTGTACGGTTCGAAACTCACATAAAAATTCGGGTATCTGTTATCAACTGCTCATGTAGAGAGGTTGCAAGAGAGCCCGGATTTTTGCGATCCGTTGTGATTCAAAAATCGGAAGAAAATAGTAAAAAGGCTAAAGATAGTGAAAGTAGCAGACAGAAACGCCAATCAGCGTACAATCGAAGACAAGCGATGTGTGAAAGAGTAATACATTGAGATGCTGCGAAATATATATCTCCTTGAAGTGAAAATTTTTTGAGCTGATGCATTAGGTGACCAGCTTGACATCACTGCTGCAGTCAGACCAGGCAGCAACGATTGTGGCTCAGACGGGGGCTGACAGCGCATGAGTTCCTGGCTGCTTGCCCCTGATTAAGGGACGTGGCACAGTGAAAGTTTTTGCAGACCATGCGCACCCCGCATTGAGCGCCAGTCTAACTATTCTGGGGAAATCATAGGTCATTGACGGACTCTGAGAAGTGTAAGCTTGGCAGGCTGTAGCTTGCGTCTGGGGATCAAAAAATTCAGAGCGCAACAAATCATTCAATGTCTGAACTTGACAACCAGTTTAGAAGCGTATATTCTCGCTCCATAGGCAATTGAAGTAAATATAGGGGTGAAGACGGAGGTCGAAGATTTGTAATGACGTCGAAAGGTGTGTGAAGGATGATTCGCTTGCCAGCACAGGGTCACGCCGGCACGCGGGACCAGGAGATCCAAATCGCAATCCGGAAGCGACATGACGCATGCAGTCAAGCCGATAGTTCTCGTCGCGCAGCAGCGATGTCGGAAGATAAGAAGAGTCACAACACACGGGTGTTTTGTTGTGTCCCCGGCTTGGCAGTGACACACCTCACCTGCGGCAACGACTTTCTTTTCCTTCCTCCAACGCACGGACCTTACCCCGGCGCGTCATCTACACATCCTCCAGACCTGAGTGACAACGCGCTGCACCTCCCACCAACCGAAACCAGCCCATCCACAACGACAATGCCGAGCTCCGAGTACTCCGCCGTCACCGGCGGCGCGCTCAAGCTCAAAGGCGGCACCCCCATCGACAAGAAGAAGAAAAAGAAGAAGCCGAAGCAGCAACCATCCACCGACGCCGAGACAGCAGCCTCTTCTTCCTCCGCCGCAGCAGCCGCGAAAGACGACGACCGATCCGCCCTCCAGCGCGCCCTCGCCGACGAAGACAAGACGGACGGCAGCGATTCGAAGAAGCGGACCGAGTCGGGCGAGGCAAGCAACAACGAGGATGAGCAGCAGCTGGGCAGGGCCGTCGCGGCGCATAGGCATAAGACCGAGGCGGAGAGGAAGTACGAGGAGAGGAGGCGGAAGAGGGTGAGTTGGACGTCCTCTTTTTGCGATTCTACAAGCGGAGAGCATGTGGTGGTGCTGGGAGAAGGAGAGCGTTCTTGGCTGACGGGAATATTTGCACAGTTGGATGAGCGGTTGAAGCGCGAGGGCGTCAAGACGCACAAGGAGCGCGTCGAGGAGCTGAATAAGTACCTCAGCACGCTGAGCGAGCACCATGACATGTGAGTACTCCTGCGAAGATGGGAACTGGGTCTGTGGTACGGAGAAGCTGACGAGATTGTAGGCCGAGAATTGGACCCGGATAACACCTGTGCGGCGTGCGGTGCACAAGACACTTGGCTTCGGAGCCTTGCAGCATGGAGTTCTGGCGTATGGTGGGACAGTGCTTGTTCCAGGTATTATGCATGGCACTGGGTTACAAAAGAATCATAATTTTCAGCCGGTGATCTTCGTGTGGTTCGTTGAAGTCTACCTTATATCCGTCTATAAACTCACATTTGCGCCCGGCCACTTGCATCAATTGCCCTCGTAGGAAGAATGCAACGTGCTCCAGCAAAGCCTAGATGTACCTTGTAGGAGCCACGGCTACAGCTTTCCTTGGTGATACGGTCGTCCTCAGCATAAGAGCCATAGCTATCGCTTATATAGCTGCCAGTGTTCTGCAAGACGTATTTACGACCAAGGGGAATGTGTATTCCTTCCTACGGTATTACTATCGTAAAAGTGAAGGAACCGAAATGTAGTCTTGCATGGATGCGTCTACGTATGTCACGTATTCAACATTATGGATACCGCTCTTGAAGAAAGGAGTCGTGTATAGACAGCAACATAGAACAGTCAACGAAAGAAATGATTGTTCTAATAGACTGAATTTATTGACCTGTTCTTTTTCTACGTCGATGCTCCCTTTTGCATAGCTACTTAATCTCCGTAATTCATTTTTACCATAAAGCTTCCGCATTCCACCTAATGCAAGTCTCGAATGCCTTAAATCTCTCCGATGCCTCTTTACCAGGTCCTTCATACATCTTACCGGTTGGAAATCCTAAGTATATGGGTATATGTTTTTTTTTAAAAAAAAAAATAGATATAAAAAAGCCAAATCAAAGGCTAAGAAAGACTTTAAAACAGTAGTAAAGATAAAGGTATACTTATAAAAATTTTCACCTAATAAAAAACCGCCTAAAATGCCCATCTTCCAACAATTATAAGCAGAATTACCATCGAATGCCTCCAATGACTGCTGAAAATGAATTGCTATTACAAAGAATAGGCAGCCACAGATTAGAGGGAAATAGATCTTGCTTTAAAGAGGGATGGATAGTATTAACGACGAAGCGGGCTATAAGCACATCTAACTACGCTTTGCGGAGTTACACAGCTGTAAGATGACTGCAACAGACGAAAGAGTTGTGGGGATATGGAAGTAGATAAAGAAAAATAGAGAAGCGGATTTAGTGGCAGAGAGTTGGAAGCGAGTAGGACAAGAAGATAGACGCGGAGCCTTCATTAGGCTCCATTGCTCCGATATGTCGCAACGGCTTCGGGTGATGGCTGCACGAGCATTTGAGACATCCGCATGGAGAATTGCTGCACAGATGAATTACCAGTGCTGCTGGGTGAATGGTCGTTGTCGGCGTCGAAAACTTTGTTAATAGACCCAAGAAGCATCTTCCAGACGTTTCGGTTAGCCGGCTCGGCGTCCACAATGTCCCTTCATGGCCATTAGCAGCGTTCTGTGAATATCATGGTTGGTATACGAATACCTTCTTAAATGTAAACCGCTATCAAGGCGCTCCAAGGTTTGAAGGCCTTCCTGATGATTTCCAAAGCTTATGAACTGAATACCAAAGTCGCTTTGGTGGGTCTCCTTTCGGAGAAGCTCGTCCACAAGATCACCAATCACCGTGTCGATGTCGCAGTTGTTGTCCGAGCACCAAGCTCCATCAGTCAGAATGTAGCACGTCATTGGCCTCTTCCGCTTAGCCATTCTTTTTCCAAAGAAGCCTTTGTTACCACCATAACCAAACATGGACACGCGGAAAGCCTGTATGACAACTTCCAGCACTTGTTTCAGATTCGCGGAACCAACTGGCTGCGAATATCTCTTTCTGACGGCGTCCAATAAGTCGGATGATTTCCTGGAATGTATGGGCTCGATCGATGAGGAAAAGTACAGGCTCAAACCATCAGGGTCGGCCATTTTGGTGATATATGCTAGAAGGGACAACCTTGAGGTTAACGTAGACCAATCGGTACTTCGCATTGAAGGCGAGTCATCTACTATGAAAACCTGTGTATATCTTCTTAGCAACCCTGTATCTTCACCTGACCCCTCTTCTAAGTCGAGGTGCTTACATGGTCACGTCCGCTAATCATTTCCATGTACCTCTCTCCGCCTATTGGGGCACTCTTTGACCGAAGGCCTCGTTTCCTTTGCGTGTCTTTCCAAATTTGGGCTGAATCCACTGACCAATAAGACTCTGCATTTGTCTTGTTTGCTATGTTTGATCGTCCGATCGTGCTTTGGTAGTCGTGAGAATGCCCTACGTGTGATAGCGATTGGGCAGATTCTGCATCGCGTGGCCTTTCCAATGTCTTTTCCGGACTAAGTTCAAAACGATTGTTTTCGCCGGCCACATTATCGATTCGCATGCTCCTTCTAGAAGACGGCGTACGTGCTGGTGGGGGAGGAGGAAACTCTTGCGTTCCGACCGGCAGCTCGGCTGGTAGGTCTCTGAGGGTGTGAGTCTTGGACGACAACGGGCTTTCAGTGGATGAGCTCCACATCGAGCTCTGCCTCGAGTCTTTGGCCTGCTTAAGCAGTATCTGGGACTTTGTCCACAGCTGCTTCGCGTTGGGGCGTACACCTTCCACGCCAAGCATCTCTTGGACCATGTTCTGGAGCACGGGGCGCGTGATATGGTCTGTCTTGCGCTTCATTTTCACAATGTCGCCATGCGTGCTCTCGACGGCCGCGAGAGTTGTGTCACCGTTGTGGAAGCAGCCGTCGTCCTTGAAGTTCGGGATCTTATCTGTTTCTTCTCTGCGCTCAGCGCGATACTTCTGTAGCCCATCGTAGCCGAGGACGAGCCATGTTGCCGCTTCGCTGTACACGCAACCAAGAGACCATATGTCCACGGACTTGGAGACCCGCAGATTGGCGGGGCCAACAAGACTGTCGGATCGATAAGATTCCGGAGCCCCTGTACTCGGCGTCAACAAGCGTCGAAGTAGCGTAAGAGAGAATCAGAGCTCACCATATGTTCTCGTGCCCCATGCGTCAGTATCAACCTCGTCCCCGTTGTTGCCTCTGGCCTTTTTAAAGTGGCTTAGCCCGAGATCTGCAAGCTTGAACTCGTATTTATACGGAGATTTCCTGTCGCTGCTGACAACGAGGATATTCTCAGGCTTGATGTCTTGGTGCCAGCTGCATGCCCAGAGTTAGCCAGTGTTGACTCAGTGCTGTGGCAAGACAAACCCTTGGAAGATGTCCGTAGTCTCCAGGTCGTGGTTGTCGAGGTTGTGGATCTTTAGAAGAGCAAAGATTGGGTAGAAGAGGCCACGCCAAAAGGATACAATATCGTCTTCGGTCGTCGGCGGAGGGACTTCCTTGAAGAATTGTTCCAGAGTGCCTTTGTCAGCATACTCCAAGAGCGCGTTGTGCGTGCCGCCGTGGATGAAATTGCCGTAGAACCCAATCAACCCTGGTACGAAGCCCTGGTTGCTGCCTGCGGCCAAGACTCTTCTGAAAGCGCGGATCTCATTAGTGTAGTACAACTTAGCATCTCTACTGTGGTAGGTCTTCAGGACGTAAGTGTGTGCATGTTTAAAACTTGGGTTCTTGAAGAGTCAGCACTGAGGTCATTTCTGGAGCTAAAGTGATATCATTTCGCGGAAGTACCTTCTTCTCAGAAGTGCCGTAGGGCTCAAGCTCATCATACGCTTGTGGGACAGTGATCTTGAAGATATTCGAGCTCCCACCCCTACCGATCTGATCTTTTGTCATGATAGGTAGGATACGGGCGTCTTCATAGACCAGGTCCATATTGTAGGTAAGCGACTGGGCGCAGAATTGCCACTGAACTTCCTTGAATCTCTCGAAGAAATCGGACCCATCGTCGGCAAATGGGAAGTGTGCGGGCTTGTGTTCAAAGGGCAGCCGGGTATCGCCAAGTCCAATGTGGCGGACAAAGATTCCAATAAGACGGCCTTGGCCAATCATAAGTAAGATGCAAAGGACTTTTGGATAGTCTTTGACGATGGTGCTCTGGTAACCTTCCAAGTCTCCGTCGGGATCAAGGCGCTGCAGTAGCTGACTGATCTTCTTTTTGGCTTTGAAGTACTCGAAAATTCTCTGTTCGGGTACGTAAGAGGGTTTGGCAGAGAGATTCGGGGCACCGATGCCTTTCATCTTTTGGCTTTCGATCCAGTCGCGAAACTCCTGGTGGAGCTCACGGTCGAGTTGTGGGTTGCCCATTCCGGAGCCGTATGCACGTTGGAGTGCAAGCACGAAGGTGGAAGGCTTAGAGGTGGTTTCACCCGAGGTTCTGGTCCTGTTCAGTCCTGGAGAACATCGGATGCGCGCAGCTTACGCACCGAAGGTGGGATGAGAGGTAAAGCCAGGCAGCATGAGCGTGAACGGCACTGCGGGTACATTAAACGCCTGGCTGATTCTGACATTCGCCAAGTACGGCAAGGCGGAAGATGCACGAGATATTGCTCGACGAGGCTGAGGCTGCGCGCGAAGATGAGAGATGGCTTATGTTACATCGGGCGCGCCTGCAGGCCGGAGGCCGGCCACCCTGGCATGCATACGGTGCGGGGCTTACACCCTAGTCCACCAATGAGAACACCGACTAATGATGTTGGTGGTCAGCAAATCAGCTGATGAGTCAAATATTGTCAGCTGCAGCATGGTGCAGTGGAGGAGTATAAAGGGTGTCCTCCTGTGCGCCTGCATGAAGCCCCGTAATTTGATGCTTGCAAACCTAGAGAAATCATCCACGCAGGCAGGTGAAAACGAAATTCGGCCTCTACTAAATAGACGATATGGTCTAGAATGTAGACTCTACAGACATTGACCAAGGTCAAGTAGTGGTGGCCTATGAAACGAATTCTCATGCGCCGGTCGAAACAAGAGCAAAAAGAAAAGGGAAGAAACAGGCTCTCCAAACACCAAAAAAGAGCATACACCCTAAGACTGGTGCAAAATAAGGAGAGAAATACTGAAATAATCAATGTTCATCCGGAATTTTCAAACATGATCGACTGGACTGCCTCTGGTCTTTGCATGGCGTTGTTTCAGTCTGCGATGAAAACACCACCACGTAAAGTATGCGAAGAAGCTCAGCGGCACTGTGATCACAGCAAAGAACTCGGCAGCGCCTTTGCTTCCTTTTGTTTTTTGGAGGTGTGCATCGTCGGAGTCCCACCTGACCATTTTAGTACTCATAAGTGTCTGCGACGAGGTCAGAGATGCTTCGTAGCTTTTACAGGCGCACCTACACAGGTGAATGTCGCTGGAAGGAAGAAGAGAGTGACAAGTGTAATAGCCCTCATCGAAACCGCCTCCCGTTGCGTCTGGTGTGCGACTGTCTGCATGTCGAGTGTGACCTTCTGCATGTCGTGCGCCGACAGAAAGCTAGTTTTCATATTTTGGTGCTCGATCAAGCGCTTTCTGTCATTCAATATGCGTACCAGGGATTCTGCCCGACTCTTTTGGAGCCGCAAGTCGCTTTCTGCACTGGAAGCGCGTCTTAGAAACTTTTCTGCGTGGTCGGCACAATTTTGGCCGAGCCCGTCGGAATACTCGTCCGTGTGCAGCAACTGTTGGTAGAATTTTTTCATCTCTCCGATCACACTGAGGTTGATGCTGATCACAAGAATAGCCCCGCTCGCCTTCTCTTCATGGTGCTGCACTCTTTGTACGTCGACAAAACGGGACGCTGTTTCGTCATCGCTCCCTTGGTCCTCCTCGACTTCTTGTGTTCTCTCTTGCGTATGATGCCGACGTTTCATCCAGTTTGAGAACCTTCCGGAGAATTGGGTTTCTTTATGATGTAAACCGAACAGAATTTTCCTTGATAGCTTCCTCGGGGCAGCAGGCGGCGCAGATAAGACCGGTCGTGTGATTTTCTGGCCTTCATCCTCCAGATGGTCGATGTAAGATTGCCAATTCTCCCCTGCCCAGTCAATGTAGATGAGATGCGTGTTCAGGGACGACAAAAACGAGTCGTACTTGTTGCCGAAAGACGGGGTATCCATGCGGCTTGCTGGGTCTGTTGCTTTTTTGACCCGATCTTCCATCAAGCCATCGCCTTTGATGATGATCCATGATGCGCGCCCTTTCAAAATGTCAAAAGAATGATGTATAGCAGTTTGCCGAATAGACCACGAGCGTTCATTTTCCGGAAAAGAGCGTTCTACCGACATCAGGTTGTAACAGAGTCGGAGTTCCTTTCCCGAACGTCCCATTTCGGGGATCCTCATGCCGGTTGAGGAATTGAAGAATCTGGATTCTGAGCGAAATCCACCATAATAAAGCTCGTTCCCATGTTCGCGTTTCCCGAAAGTGAAGACAAAGTCTAGAAAAGCCGGCATCACTTGATAGTAGGTGAAAAGCAGAGACATCATGGGCCGCGAAATCAACAGCTTGTCTCTCGAACTCCCCTTTCGAGCAGAAATGAACCTGCGTTTCTTAGTGCCAAAACCTAGACAGCAAGTCCGTGGTGCTTACGCGAACAAACATCGGGGGTCTTTGGCAGCAGGAGAAAGATCTCCGTCAATTTGATAGAATCTGCGAAGTTGTTCCATGTTATTGACATCATAGTCGGGTTCGAGAAAGCCTAAGCCAAAAGAAGCGTATTAGTTATCATGACCTACAACCATCGAAGGAATGAAACAGACTAACCGCGTTCTTGCTCTTTACATATCCAAAATTTAAGCTGTGCGTTTCCTTCCTCACAGCAAAGCTTCGATTCTGTCTTTGTGAGGCGAGTAAGGTAAGACTGTAAACGGTGGAAAGAGGTGTCTGTGGAGACAAGGTTCACGGGGTACTGCTCCAACTGCTTAAGAGAGTCGCTAAATTCCCTTAGGTAAGAGTTCTGACCCATAGCGTGCAAAAACTAGAAGGGACAAGCGCGTGCCATCGTCTGGGGTGATTATGTCCACTCTTTAAAGCGGATGTTCTTACAAATGTTTCTCAGCCTCGTACACTCCCCCCCTATGCCTGGTGCGGGGTCTCATTGCGACCGGGATGATCTCGTGCATGCAGTATGCGAGGCTTGATGCGAGGTCGGAATAACCAAATTCAATTGATACCAGAAGCTTAGCATCAAACAATTTTGCAGTAATTCCATCCTACAGCATTTCCGATCCAACAGTAGTCAGAATGATGACAGTCTCCTACCAACGAGCATCCATGAGTATTTCCCTCTCCTCCTGGACTTATTAGTATGCGGATCAGTGATCGCAGAAATTATCAAGCCTTACTTCTGTCAAAGGCCTCGGGACTTCGAATGTGAACATATCGTTCAAGAACTGGCCACCACTACAGGTCAGTTTGAATTTGGCAGCTAACAAACGTTATATCGGAGATTCAGCCGCACCTTGACTTTGATCTTCTGTCCTTTGAATATCTTCTGGAGATAACTCTCCAGCTGATCCTTGTCCAGTCTGTAGGCGGCAAAACTCTCTTGGACCATATTGTATGGTATCTCCGAAACCGGGTTCGTATTGCAAGGAATCGATAGCAGGGTTTGATAGAATTAGGGTAACCGACGAGGCTGAGCGAGGGATTTAAGTGTTTCCAGTTCGCGGCAAGGATCCCGACCGGGGTCAAACGCAGCAGATGCAGAGCGAATTCGGGCAGTGAGCGGGAACGAAACGCACAGTCAGAGACCATCTGCGCTTGAGCGACCAATCTAGGCGCTACGCTTTTCTATCATGAGACACCCGGTATTGAGGCTGAGCACCCGGCTACTGGTTTGAAGGTGCGTGGCGAGCTGACCGGGCAGGGAGGGGGGACGAGGCTGGGCCGATGCGACCCGATGTTCAAAGGAAGGTGCATATGCATGCCACGCGGACATGAACCCTTCTCATTGGTGCCTGGTGCGGGGCCACAGCTGAGACACGCCAAAGCAAGGCATCAATGAAGCACTGCCGAGGGCTAAAAAGTGATCAAAGGTCAGCCTGTCATTTATAATGTCGGGTTGCCAAGAATGTGTTATATGCGATCGCCTGAACAGTTGACTCATTCAAAAGCCTTGAACAAGTGTCTTTCGGCCCTATTATGATATCACTGGCAGCTAGCACAGACTGCGCCGCAAGGCGGAGCATGCAAAACTATTTCTTTCGGCCCTAGCTATTGCCCTTATAACTGAGAGGGACCCACTCCACGTAGACGCGGACTCTTCAAGGAATCTTATCATCAGGATTTCGAGTCAACCTCAGCTCTCTCATGACTGTCAGCAGATAATGAAGGTTGGCCGGCCCTTGCCTTCTTTTTTTCCTTCCGCATTTTTTTTTTACTAGCGGACTGAACACGATAAGCGTCACCGCTCAGGCGACCACGAAGGTGGCTATGCGTGCTTATCGAGGCCCGAATATCGGGACCCGCAGTATTGACTGGTGTTCTTATTGCTATTATGCACCAACGCCGCAGGTTCGCCAAGGGTCGAGTGGCGCCAGCTCAGCAGTCAAGCGGTCACTGCAGCATCGTTGCCCACGTGCTTTTCCCGCTGAGGCTGGACCCTTTGACTTATCGGTAGTGGGAATTTTTCTTTTTCTAAAAAAAAAAAGAAAGAGGGCAACGCTCTCGGCTCTTGCGTTAAACTACTACAACTTGGACATTACAACCTTGCCCAGAAATATTAGCACGTTCCGCCCTGTAATCAAGTCTATGCCTTATCAAGCCTACTCATCCGCCAAACTGCCAGTGGAAAGGAGGTATAGAAAGTTAGAAGAAGAGAAGCACCCGCTAATGACGTGGCTTGGCCTGCACCCAGAGCTCCGGCTTTTCCCACAGCCCATAGGTCTTTTGATCCGCCCAATTGTTGCTTTCTGCGCATAGCTGCAGGTCAAAGTGCCACAGAACCTTTGCCAAGATGATGCGCATCTCGTGATATGCAAGACTGTATTTCACACGTTAGTCATGTTCACAGTTGCGTCTGTAAATGACTCACTTTTTCCCAAGGCAGTTGCGTGGACCGCTCGAGAAAGGCTGAAACACGTCCTTTCGGTCACTGTCGAATCCCGTTCCTGGAAGCCAGCGCTCTGGGATGAAGGACTCTGGATCTTTGAAATTCAACGGAGAGCGGTATGCTGCCCAGTTGGGAACCGCAACACGGGTCTAATAGAGAGATATATGTCGTTAGTGCCGCGTCAAGTGATGGTTGGGAAATTTGACGATTTACCTTTTCGGGAATCCATTGTCCGCAGATGGCATTGCCCCCCTTTGCGACCTCGCGCGTCGGAGCAACGGGGACCGGTGGATAGCAGCGCAAACCCTCTTCGAAACAGGCGGATAGATAGGTTAGCCGCGGAAGATTCTGCAATGTGAGTTCTTCCTCGGGCAAAGATCGGATTTCTTCTGTTAAGATCCGTAGCTTATCCGGGGACTTCAGGAGATGGTAGGTCAGACCGCTAAGAAGCGTTGCCGTCGTCTCTGTTCCGGCCATCATGAAGATTGAAGAGTTGGCATACATCTCATCGAGGCTAAGCTTGTTTCCTGCTTTCTGAAGGACGAGGTTCCAAATGTCGGGCTGGTCATTTCCTTTCTCCAGACGACGGTTGACACGATCGACAGAGTGCTGGAAGTGTGTTTTCTGCAGTTCGAGTATAGACCGAGGCATACAGAGCCTGATCAACTTGCCGAGTAATGGGTATTCGAGACCGACTTGCGAAAAGGCGCCTACTTTGATATTGGCGAAGACGGCTTTGACCCACGGCGAGTACTCGGATGACTCCAGGAGTCCCAACGACTCGCCAAAGGCCAGCTCTCCCATGATGTCAAATGTGGTTGAATTATAGAGAACGACCATATCCAGACGCTGTTTGACCATGCGGTGCATGTTCTCGATGAGTCGATCAACGTATTTGTTGATGAGCGGCTCCTGGAGCTTTAGGGCTCGGTCTGAAAAGGCGTTGGTGAAGATCTTTCGGAGTTCGCCATGCTTGGTGACATCGGAGACGTTGATGATGTGGTCGGCGCCATTGAACTCGGGCTCGTAGCTTCGGGTATCCTTAGGGTTCTCTAAGCGCTTGGTGGTCCTGTGGCCGTAGATATCCTTGCAGGCCTGCGGGCTGATGTAACTGAGTCGGTCCGGGCCAACCCGTACCACTTCGCCATATGTGTCGTGCATCTTCTTGACCCAATCGGCGAGCTCCCCGCGCCATAGGATGATCCACCAAGTCCAACCCGTGGCAGCAGCATATTTCGGACCCGGAACTTAGGCTGGTGTCAGAATTGAACGGAGCTCTTGGGAAAGAGATAGTCGCTCACATTTGCTTAAAGGATGGAAGAATATGTTGTAAAATGCGAGTCCACAGAATGCGAGGACAGTCTCAAGCAGAAAAGTTAATGGAGACGAACAAAAGTTTGAAGAATATATGACGACATACCAGGAGTATGACACCGCCGAAAAGGGATAAAGCACTATCAGGGATGAGAATAAAACGCTTCTCAGAACTGAGGTTTTGGCCCATGGCTGACGTTGTTGGGGTTAAGTGCGTTTTCTACGATGAGAGAGGCGGCCGAAGTTCACTGAGAATGCCACCTCTGACGAGCAACTTTTAAAGCATTTTGTGTCTCGCCGAAACACTCGGGAAGCTCATGGCCAAAGTTCCGCTCGGCAATGGAGTTTCTGCAATCCGATGGTCTACTTTGCACGGGATGGGCAGCACCGAAGCCGATGTTTGGATACCGACGGCTGATGCAGCGGAAAGAAAAGTGAATTCGAGTAAGCGCTAGTGAGAGGTGCTCGGACCCAAAGTTTCCTGTTTAGGCCAATAGGCGAAGCTAGATGGCAGTTTCAAAAGCTTAGACCCAAAGTTTCCTATTTGAGGCGAGAGGCGAAGGCGGGGGGATGCTGGCACGGGCTCCTGAACAAAACGAGGCTTAGCGGCTCGCCATAAGCTTCGACGCCACCTCTCCTCCTGTTACTTGAGATGCGATCATACATTGTCCGGTTTAAGGAAACACGGCAACCGGAAGCGCCAGCCGTTGCCATCACCAAGCCCACGGCGCGCCAGATTCGGACGCGCACGGGGTGTGCGCAGTGCAAGCGGCGACGGGTCAAATGTGACGAGCAGCAGCCAGCGTGCCAGCGCTGCAGAGCTCGTGGCGAGAACTGCAGCGGCCCGGTCGTGGTGCCTAGATGGCAGACGATAGTGCTGGCACAGGACTCGTCTGACAGCGGGCTGGTGCAGTACTGGATGACGGCTGTGTGCGGACCCATGCCGCTCGAGCTGCACAAGCCAGAGCTGCTGCCGGATGCAGTGCTACCGCTGCTAGACGGCTCCCCTGCTCTGCTGCACTGTCTCCGCGGGGTTGCCATTGCCCATCGGGGCTTTTTCTCCGCTGAAGCACTCCCTGCCTCACTCCGCGAGACTTCTCACGCTCTGGCTGCCCTGCGCACTGAACTGGCTCCGATCAATGGCGACCCATGCCACCTACATCGCACCCTGCTCGCCGCCCTCAGCCTGTCTATCTTGTCCGTGTGGTTGGACCCGTCTAGCCAGGACAGCAGCAGCCTTTTGCACCTGCGTGGCGCGAGCTCCGTGCTCCACCTCCTTCTCCGAGTCCGGGAAGAAGAAGCGAGTACTCTAACTAACTTCATGGTCGGCTTCTACGTCTACATTGACATGATCCACTCCTACGCCGTGCCCGCCGCTCGCCCGCTCCCGCTGAGCGACATCCTCGCCAGTCGCCTCGCCTCCTCCGCCGCCTACGTGCATCCCATCACCGGCATAGCCACCAGCTTGTGCCTCGTCGTTGCCCGGGTCGGCCGCTACCTCCGCTCCGTCGTCGACCTGCGCCGCCGCGATCCAGGCATCGAGCGCACCCTGCACTGCGCCCTGCGTGACTGGCAGCCTCCCGCCGCCGCCACTCGGCAGCCCCCAAACCACCGACACGGCCGCATCGCTGACGCCTACCGCATCCTCGGCCAGATCATGCTGCAACAGGCCCGCCGCCATGTGGCCATCGTCGACACGCCGCCATCCTCCGCCCCAGTAGAAAACGACGATGATATGCCGCCGCCACTCAGCACCCTCGTCCCCCAAGCCCTGCGCATCATCGCCGCCGACGACGCCGCCACTTCTTCATATGCTGATGCAGCAACCAGCGGCGTATACACCCGCGGCATCGTGCTGCTGGCCGTCGGGCCCGAAGTGAGCCCCGGTGCCGGCCGCGTCGTCATCGCCGACGCCTTCGCTCGCCTGCACAAGCTGACGCGCGTGAATCATTTCCTTCTCGCCGCGCGGTTCGTGCGGGATGCTTGCTGGCCGCTGCGGGACCGGGGCGTCGAGTTTACCTGGCTGGACTTGCTTGTGAGGGCGGGGCTGACGTGCGTGCTGATTTGATCGAGTTCGGGCCACTGGCTACACTTTGAAGCCCAGCCTTTTTCATGCGTCTTATGAGGCTAACACGATTGGTCTTGATTTTCAATATTTTTGCCATGTACTGCAGCACTCCCTCCCATGTCATATTCAAAATCCGTTAGACTCAAGAAGCCGCATACCGCAGCCTCTGGTCTTTAACGAACTCTTTCATACCCCCAAAGTCCAATCTTCACCCTCAAGTACTCAGGTCAAAGTATTTGTTGATGATGGCCTTGTCTTCCTCATTGGCTCAAAACAATTCCCCTTTCTGCAAGGGCTTGACTGTTAGTTTCATCTGCTGGCTACTTTCGAGGCTGCCCTTTGAACACGTCTCTCAACCAATCGATGTCGAGGCCGCCGAAATAGCCCGGGCGGACTCCTCTTATCCCTCCTCCGCCATTTTCGTCTTTGTAGTGCTCATATTCATCGGAAGCCTTGGTGCCGATGGCGTGATAGAGGTCGAAGTAAATGAAGACGTTTTCGAACCTCCAAACATCGCTGAAGCCGAAACCTGTGAGCGGGCCGGTGCGGTCGCGATATGGGACCTTCAACACATCGGTTTGAGTCTCATTGGCCTCAGCTTGAGGACGATCGCGCTGATCCCTGATGATGTAGAAGCCGGCGTCCCTCACGAACTGTGATACGGTGCGCCAGCGGAGACGCACCTCTCGCATGTCGTCGTCACCAGCTCCGTGGATGTAGGATTCGATTGTCTGCAGAACCATTTGGGACTCTTCATCCCGCGGTGGATCGCGGATCGGTTCTAACGCCAGCCAATCCGTTGCCTGACGAGAGCATTAGCGTGTTGCCAAGCAGAGCGGTGCCGAAAAGAAAAGGCTTACCATGATGCCGTTGGTGCGTCTTGAATGCGTAAAGGGTATGGATGGAGTTGATCCGCCGGGCAGAAGAGGATATATACGCTGCCAGGATACTCATCGGCAAACAGCATCTAGCAAACGAAAACAACAAACAGAAGGCGAGCCAAACGTCGTAGGTTCTACCTGATTGTTCATTAGTGATCAAAGGAATCATCCACTTCCACAACTGAGTAGCACCATCGAACTACCATATGAAAGAAAGGAGGCATATGGCAGAGACCAAGACAGGAATTAAGTTATTATATCACAGTACCCAACGCGATGCAACGGAAGCAAACACTGAGTTGCTGATGACTTCATTGATTGTGCCCGTCGAGACTCGTGTCGTAGATAATCAAGAAGAATGTGATCCAGATAATGGATAATGACTTTCAATCAACAGGAGATTGCTTTTACGCTTTGTTTGTTCCTTGGGAAATACTTGGCTAAGGATTCTGCGGTGGTGATGTCGTCACTCATCGGCTACCGAGACTGGGAAAATACCGACCATGTTTGCTAGAGTAGGAGCTGCCACCTCTTGCCTATATTGTAGAGCTCACAGAATACGCGCTTACCAACTTCAAGTGCCTTTCAACGCGTGCTTAGCAAGCATCGGAATACTTGAATTCATGATGCAAGCCTTACTCAATAGTTACCAAGCGCTCGGTAGGCGAACGATAGCTATGGTGGTAGACCATGAATATGACAACGTTAAGGTAGCCAATCCTAGCGCACATACCTACCACTAGCGTACGCAACTGGAAAAGGCTACTAGAAGCTGAGCGCCGCCAGTGAAGATAATGGATTAGGACACTCAAGAGCGACACAGTTAAATGTTAAGACAGATCGCTGAAGAGCTTGCTCGCCAAAATTCAATGATGGTCGTGTTACATGGACTTTCCTATAGCCCGGTACACCCTTTCATGTGATAATGCGTGTGTTTGTGTCTGTCTGGTTCCGGTTGAGTTGCACCAAGACTTAGTGAACCGGTTCCTGACACCTTCCCCACTTCATCCACCAAATATCCTGTGTTGCTGCAGGGTGATGATCCTGAGTGCAGTCTAGACCTTTTATGTGGAGTTCTGACTCTAATTCATTTAGACTGTGCCCCATGAAGCCATCCAACTGACAGGACGAGCAGAACACACAAACTTGGTTCTCATTCACCCACGCTCTCGCCAGCACAGTAAGAGATCCAGCTGGCTCTTCCAGACTGTCGTCTCCTCTTACTTACTGTTATGCCATCGCTGAAGACTCTTCTAAGGCTCGCAACTCCAGTTCTGCTCCACCGTTTTGTAACTCCAAGCGTCGCCACAGACATCTCGCTATACAAAGATGCAGAGTGCAGAGTGTCTCTGGACAATATCAACGGTCCAAACGGGTATTCCGATGGTGCCTGTACCAGGTTCAGGGAAAGGGTTACGACCAACTACTCGAGCATTCAAGTCGTGAACGTGGATCCGGGCTGTAGCGGTAGGTGGCATTACATCCATCTACAACGCAGAAAATGCTAACTAATATTGGCAAAGTGACCCTATACTCGCTCTATGTCGGCGATTCCTGCGCCGCTGAAGCTGCTGAGCTAGCCAAGATTGCGCACTGTTACAACACATCCTGGGTGTACTACAGCATCGACGAGTGCATCCCACCAGATCAACTTCCATCTTCCTGGGCCTCTCCCACGCCTTCCACTCCCTCTGATAGTAATAAATCACGGACAGGCGCCATTGCTGGGGGAGTCGTTGGTGGCGTCGCAGGTGTTGCGGCCATAATCGGTGCGCTGCTTTTCTATCTTCGAAGGAGGCGGAGACTTGCGCGGGAACGCCAGGCACAACAGAGCAGCGAGCTGCCGCCCGGAGAAAAACCGCTCGTGGCTAAAGCGGATGAAAAGGTCGGAATGGAGACTGAGATCAAACACGAGCTCACGTCTGATACCATGCCGTCGGAGATGCCGGATCAGCAGTCACCGGTGGAGATGCCAGACCAGAACCCACCGGTGGAAATGGAGGCAAGTCCGCGATCTCCGTCTACCGCGAAGGGTACTTGGTAGAGAGGGGTATGAGAAGCGGTCAGCTTGGGCGAGGGAGAAAAAACACCCACTTCCAAATTGCCGAGCACGATTCCTATACCAGCCATTCCGGATGCATCGTCAAGCGGCTTCAACCCCTCCTTACGAGTTTTACCGCGATACCTTCCGCATACGTTGATCCTCGGGTTCATTTAGCCTATTCAAGAACGCGTGTGCCACCTATAGACCCCAATTTACAACGTGGACGGGCAACGCGCGTCGATGTGTGGCTTTAATTACCAACCTTCCCTGTTGTCGCAAAGGCGAATGGCACAGGGCCCAGGTTCCAATGCCACGCTTACAAGAACTCCCTCCAAATGCGCTGGTATCCTGAGCAGGATGCCACACAAGCTGTACAGCAGTGGACCTGGCCCCAACAACATTTCGAGCTGAGCCTTTCACTTTGATTGCCTACTCTTGTCAGCACTGTCAAAAGCTTTGCGTAGGAGCAATGTCGCAAGTAATCAATTCTGTCCTTTCTCGCCAACCAATCATTAAGTTCAAAGGGCTGGGGAATGCACTCAATCCTGATGAGCAATGGAAATTCTTCGGCTCAGAACTCTGCCTGGATTGATTCCGTAACACTGCATATCTCAACCGTCTCACTTGTGATCTCGCACATAGAGCAGCCATGGGCTATCGAATACAGAACGGCCGTATGGTGCTGATGCACGATCACATGCAGCCCGCTCGACTAAGTCTATTCACTTCCCTACACGAGCAAAGTGACCGCGAGAAGTAGGAGAACACTTATCCCCGCAGCGCATCACGCAGCAAAAATGCTTGCTATCGTCCTGATTGGAATGTGCATCCGTCAACAGCCAAATTACTTTGATGCCACAAGGTCAGGATACTGGGATCGGCGGCTGGTTTTCCCCTGCTGGAGAGATGATTGTGGCAGCGGTACGGGCTCGGCAAGGACCGAATGGTTCCAGTCCATCAGTGAAGAGGTCGTTGCAGGATATCGGCCTTCCGCGCAAAGGTTTTTCTGCTGTAGCTAAGCTGGAACCTCTCGTCTACGGAGGTGAGGGGGCAAAAAAAAAAAAGAAAAGATCGCACCATACCTGGTGTTCGTTGTCTCATTCGGCCGCACCCGCTCGGCTCTTCGCATCGTGAACTGCCGGCAGACAAAGCAACACTCAACTCCATCGCCTCAAAGGGCAAAAAGATGATCTCTCCGCTCCCAGAATCGAACTAGGGACCTTTTGATGGCAACAGATATTACAGTCAAACGTGATAAACCAACTACACCAAGCGGAGCAGACAGGAGGTAGACCTCCTATGCTTGGTTGAAGGCCTTGAAAATTTGTTCAGTATATATACTGTATATTACGGTTTGATCAGGAAGAGCAAGCTTGATTGTGGTGGAATTCTTTAGGCTGTCCTGGAAAGTGAAGAGGGGTGAAAATTTCGTCTGGATGAACCTCGGATATGCTTGATTTAAATATGGCGGGGTATCGGTCCTTTTGGTGCCCCTTCGGAGATCCGATTAATTGATTAGATATTGTGCACTCTCGTAAAGTAGAAGTGAGAAGATGTGCCATACATTTATTAGAAATATGCAATGCGCTGCACACAATCTGTTCAGATAGTCCTCCCAAATCGTTTCCAAGAGAGTGGTCTCAGGCAAGCCACACGTGAAATTCCGATCCATTGATTCCCAGATGCTTAAACAGGCATTAGAAGGATAAACGCTCATCAAGTTCGACAAAGTGTTCTTTGATTAAGGGATTCAATGGGGCTGGGTTGAAAGATGGTGTATCTGGAGAAAAACTAGACTATATACGAGGATGTTGGCATGATCCTGGCTAACACGTCTATTTCAATCGCGAGATTGTTTTTGAGAAGATGGGGGCGAAATCGTCAACACTAGGCGCCCCGCGTTTTCGCGCTTGTAAACAACACCCACCCCGCTAATTTTAGCCATCCGCCCGTCCCGGTGCCGCATCCAAAATGGAACCGTGGTGGGAGAGATCGACACTGGAAATCGCCTATGAACCGCTACAAGAAGGCGAGATTCGCCTGATTGAGTTCGACTCTCCCGACGGCCCTTGCAAGACTCCGCTCGGATTCCGCATCAAGCACGTTAACATCAATGACCCGCCTCCATACTGCGCCCTTTCATACCGATGGCCGAACGGAAAAGAGCTGGACGCGCCTGCAAAGTTTAGGGGCCATTGGCTCGATATTCGTGGAGGCCCGCTGGCGGCTGTGCGGGCTTACCTTTCCAACCCGAACGCGGCTCATCGACATCTTCCGTTCTGGATTGACCAATTCTGCATACAACAATCCGATGTCAAGGAGAGGGGACAGCAGGTGCCTTTAATGGGTGCTATCTACTCTAATGCATCGGCTACAATCATTTTTCTCGGCTTTGCTCGAGGTCCGGGGAACGAGGATAATTTCCGCTCTGCCTTTGACTACTTGAGAGAGATCAATCACATCAGTTCTGGAGAGGAGAGCTCTGCGCAAGCTGTTGAGTTCACTAAAAGACAAACGGTCGGAACAATTTCTGCTCTCGCTGCAATCCTCTCCGCGCCATGGTTCAGTCGCACTTGGGTCGTTCAAGAAGCGGTTCTGTCTAGCAACGCCGTTGTGCTGTGCGGTAGTTGCGTCGAAGACATGTTGCAGCTGTGCACGGCTATTTCACACTTCGACCGCATGGGGTTCCTTCGTCAACTTTTCCGAGATTTCCACACACTGGAATATCCGTGGCAGATGAGAGTTGCAAAGGTCCGCTTGTTCCACCGCTTGGAATTGAGTTACTTCAAATCTCAACTGGATTTGTCGGACTGTCTGCCGCGCGACGCATTGAAACGGCTGCTCACTCGCTGCCGGCCGTTGGAAGCTACGGATGGAAGAGATAAAATATTCGCTCTGGCAGGCATCTGCAGGACCGAGGATATGCCAGTCGTGGACTACAGTCTTCCGGAAGCGCAAGTGTATCAGAGTGCTGCAGTGAGGATACTGAAAAAGGGCCACCGTCACCATTCCAGCACGCCGACGGGAACAGGAGAACCGAATTCTTGCCCGTGGAATACCCTCTGCCTACTTGCACTCGTCAATGCGGATAAAACCCAAATTCCATCGCCATCTTGGGTGCCTGATTGGTCATTGCCGTTGACATACAATGACCTCTGGTTCGAAGCTGAGGAGTGGTCTGGGTTCTACGCTTCTGGGAGCAAAGAAGGTCGTATCGAGATTCCCGATCATCATCCTCACATGTTGATCATAGAAGGGAAGGTGTGCTCTGTCGTGTCATCTACTGGCGAGGACAGCGTCCAGACGAAAACCTTCTATGAGACTGACCTGGAGAAATGTGACCTCGGTGAGGAATGGTGGACGGTGTCAAGAGGGAAGGTAGAGGGCAGCGTGGAGCAAGGCAAACGCCTTCCAATGTGGGTCCTGGAGGCGGGCAAATATCTCCGTGAGCACATGGATGACGATCCGCTAAGTGAAGAGCACATCGCCAGAACGCTGTGTGCAGGGGCGAGGGCGAAAACCGCTCCGGTTCTCAATTCAAGCGAAGAGGAACCCACCCAAACAAGCCAGCATGCTGCAAACTGGAAGTCTTTCCAACAGTCTGCTCCTCGTATTCTTGGACTGGTGGAAGAGCCGTCTGATGGTTCTGAGGAAACTGACACTGATGCCAGAAAAAGGGAAGGGGAGAAATGGGCATTCAAAAGCTTTCTGGGGGCTGTTGGTATACCATGCCGCGGTCGCCGGCTCTTTGTCACAGCGGGTGGTCATATTGGTCTTGGTCCTGAACGGATGAGAGAAGGTGACGTGGTCAGCGTCCTGTATGGGGCACATTGGCCATTTATTCTAAGGCCTCATGGCGATGCGTATCTTCTGGTAGGATACTGTTACGTTGATGGGATGATGTACGGGGAAATGGTCGAGCGTGATGATATACCTGTGCAACAGATTTGTTTAGTATGAGCGGATCAGGCTAGACCTGCGCGTGGTATTTCTGTCGAGAAAAAAGACGAGTCTATATTACAAAAAGAAAATTATATAATCAGATGAAGCCGAGCAGATCTGGTATCAATCCTCCTTCAACGCCTGTCATTTGAAGGGAATCCGTTTCCATAGTCTCATCAATACCTTGCAAAAAATAAGTAAACGAGAAATCGTATCTTTTCAAAATTCTCCTGGGTCACTCCATGGCCTCGATCCGCCCTGTCTCCCAATTATGCCGGATGCGAACAGTTTGCGGACTTCTCCCGGAAGCTTTAATCGTCTCCTCCACATCCTTGTCCTTCAAAGCGGTAGAAGTTCTCAAAATCTCACTCACGCTTTCCGTCTGCATCTGCGCAGCAGCAGACCACGAGTTATCCAACAGCGAATGACCGGTCCGCAGCCCGAAATACACAGTAACGATGGCCACAACAACAACGTGCGTGCAGCACACAGCCAGCACGACAGCCAGGCCGCGCGTCTCCTGCGGGAACGACTTCATGGCGAAGAAGATGGCAGAGATGTTCTGGTCCATGTTGAAGGTGGCGGCGCTGTCGTAGTAGTGCATGCGAGCCAGCACCGTCAGCTCGGCCGACAGCGCCGCGGCCGGGTCGTGCGTGGCGTTGAGGATCTGCCGCATCAGCACGCCCTGCTGCACGCTGGCGTACGTCGTCGAGATGTTGCCGTCGTAATACCCGCCCGTCGAGCACTGCTCCGACGGGTCGTCGCTGCGGCAGAACGTCCACGTCGGCCCCGCCCCGCTGTACTCTGGGTACGCCGTGAACCACAAAGAGCTGCTGTCGAGAAGTGCGGCTGATTCTTGCGCTGATTCGTCGGCTGGACGCAGGGCGTCGATCGAGTCGCGCACGCTGGAGATGTCGAGGTCTAGGATGCCGCGGGAGGAGGGGCTGAGGCGGTCGCGGGTCGCGCCGAGTTGCTGGCGGACGGTCGTGAGGTCGAGCTGGTTGGCGTCGTTGTTGAAGGTGGCTTTGGGCTCTTGGCGGTCCTGGGTTGCGTTGAATTTGACGGGGAGGTCGAGGTCGGGAAATCTGGAGGACGGTCAGCGCGTGGGATTGTGGAGGCATGCGGGGAGTTTGACTTACAAGGCATCAAAGCAGAGAGTCACATTCAGACCGGGCTTGCCACACGACTTGCCAAGAGAGCAGGTTGTGTCGCATGTGCCAGTGACCTCGCAAGGCTCTTTCCGCGTCCACTTGCTCGGCTCCAGGTTCAGCCATGGTCCATCGCCGCTGAAGTTCCATCCCTCTCCTTGTTCTGTGGTGTTGTAATTGAATAGTGGCCGGTATGTACCGTTGGATGTATTGTTGTAGGCGTCTAGTAGGTACTGGCTTTCGAAGAAGAGGAATGCGCTGCCGGTGACGTTTTGCGTCGAGTTGAAGTACTCCCAGAGCCACGATCTCAGCCCAAGGTTCACATTGCCGCCCTGCAGGGGACAGATTTGTGTACCGTAGCCGACGCTACAGTTGAAAGGTGTCAAGGGAAATCCATTCAGTGAGTCACCTTGATACCATCCTTGCGGTGAGTCCAGTCCTGAAGGTCGAGCGCTGATGCCTACCTGCCCGGTCAAGTTTACCAGGTTGGAGTCAACGAAGAAGCTTGAATCGACAAAATTCGGCCGTACACAGGCGACTCTAGCGTCGAATACCGTTGCATTTCCTTCGTAGTCTTGTATGCTCGTTCTGGTCTGTTCAGAGGAGAAAGGAAGAAGAGCCCGAACCAACGGACCCGTGTCTGACATGTTCTCGGCTGGCTCGGGTGCGTCGGAATACTCGGCAAATGCCTGGTACCCAGATGGAGTCTGGAGCATGAAGTTCTGGAACCAGGTTGACGGCTCCTTGCTCAAGCCGCGTCGCCACCCAAGCGGGACATTCACCGTCTTGGGCGTTCCGTGGATCTGGCCGGGTCGGACATCGAAGAGTAAGATGGTGGAGCTGAAGTTGGCAGCTAAGGTGATGACCGCCATCGCAAAGCAGAATAGGAAGGCCTTCCACCCATATGTCTTCCGCACCTGTCGCACAAAGCTCCACAACGATAGGAGAGGTCCTGAGTTATTATAGCGCATCGTCGAGATACTGAGAGATTGACTGAGCGGCACACCCCATCTCTCCATGGCTAGAGATGAAAGCATCGAGATTGCGACCGCTCCCGATGAGCTTACCGACACTTGGATGGCGAGAGCTGCGAGGGCCACTGCCGAACCAACGTAGTCGTTGAGAATCACCCATCTCCACGAAGCTGAATCGCGATTGCCTTTCCAGAGGTGTGCCAGAAAAGCGAGCGATACGACGATAAGGATGACAGCGGTGATAAGGATGCTAAGAGAGTAAGGGCCTATTCTTTTGATGAAGGAATTCCGATGTGCTGGTAGAGATTTTTCTGTAGACGTTGTCTGTGGTCGCGATAATGGTTCGTAAGAAATCTTGGAAACTCTCCGGACTAAAGTTTGGAACGTATTGTGTGGCTTTGAGAACAAGACTCCGCCGGAGTCTTCTGAGCCATTCATGTTGGCTGCGAAAAGACGCCCTACCCAGCGATAAGGGCAGAATGATCAGTGTGAGGTTGGGATAGGAAGCGCATTATGAACAGAGATGGGAGCCGTAGCAAAAAGTGCCGTTGATATTATCTGTGTGCAGCCAATGCTTGCCACCACGGCTTTTCGCCCCATCGTTGTTCGAAGGCTGGTTGGTCGGGTTCGAAGGATTTGGCGGTGACGCATGGCCCAGCGGCTAATCAGACAACTCCAAGACGAAGGCTGACTTAGCGTGGGGGCCGTTTCATGTTGAGTCGCCACTGTATCTTGAAAAAATCGGCGTGTAATTGGTTGCAAATGCTCACTGTGGTTGAATCCGGGAACTCTTGCGATGCTCAAACAGTTCTGAAATCCTTCAGTGGCTACTTTATTTATCCTTTCCTGCAGGCACAAGCTTTCGGGGACGCTAAAATTAGCTGATCGGCGTAAGCTGCCAAGAGAAGGCTACTGAGTCAAGGCCAGCATTGGCTACTCACTGGGCCGCCACGCTTTGAAATCCAAGTGGCAGTCGCAGCGAGGCGACAACAAAAAGCAAAAATATCAAGGCAGATGCACGCCGATAGCCACAGCGTAATCGATATGAGCAGGCTCCTGGTGCCAAGCCAGACATATGAATCAGTGATAAAATAGTGCTTTGAATCAAGGAGAAAGGAAAAAAAAAGTAGAGACGGAACGAGAGAGAAAGTAAACGAAAGATATATCCAGGGAATAGGCCTCGTTAAATGGGTGGTGTCAGATAAGGCTGTTGCCGTGTGCCGGAGGCCAAGAACGCCCAACTAAAAGATTTTCGACGAGCGCAACGAGAGCGCATTGGTCTAGTGATATATGTTGCTCTGGAGACTAGCTTACTAATTACATTAGTCCTTAGTGATGCTGCTCATTGGCGTGGTACTTACAAGAAACTCGTACACCTCTACACAAGCTTAACGTACATTGGTGTGGCAATGGCCATACCCCACTGACAAAATAATGAAATACATGGGTAGAAGAAAGTTCTCTGAAATGACGAGAGAGAAGAAGTTGGAAGAATGCTGTAAAGTGATATAAGAAATAGGCTCGATGGACTTGTGGCTAAATATTTATACGAAACTCCGTTGTTCGGTTGGTTTTCGCTGTGCATCCATACTTGGATGCAAGTATATAAGCTCACGCGAGCTGTTTCCGTTCCCGAGAATTTCTTGCCTATCAGAACTGTAGTTTGTCTGATTATCATTGGCCGGCTTTTTCCCTTGAGGAATATTGGTGGTGGCGGTGCTGTCCTGCGGCTCATCGTCGTTGAAAAGATCCTGGTACTTTCTCCGTGCTTGTTCCTCCCATTCGCGCTCTTGACGTGCACGCCGACGAATGAAGATTAGGAAAACAATGCCTGCGATCAGGAGGATCCTGCTCCTGGTCAGAGACGCTTCAGCAGATAAAGTGTGTACTTACCCCGCAAAGATGCAGATTGGAATGACAGTCTTCTGGATAGTACTGACTGGCTTTTCGCATGCATTGTCATTGGGAGAGACGTCACAGTCCACCATGACTGGCTAGTGTTGTAGATCCGGCAACGAGGATCTTTCCGTTTTAAGAAGTTGTGGAAGTCGGCCTCAAAGAAAAGAAATGCGGGTACTACATTTTAAATCTGCGTAAAAGACTTATGTATGCAGCGAAGCTTTACTGCACGCTTTCCCCTGCCATGGGTTCGGCAATGTCTTGGCCCGGATCCGGGAAACTATCGATTCCGAACCCGATGGCGTGTCACTTAGATTCTTTTCAACAAAGTACCACGATTGCAAGTGTGGCTTAGCTGGATATCTCGTGAAAGCCCCACTTTTCACGGGTCATTTTCTATATTTGACTTGGCTGACGTCCTGGTCTCCCTTCTGTTTTCTCGTAACTGTTCCACGAACGTTCGGCGCACTTCTGCCCATCTTGGCGCTGCTACTCTCGTGTTTATGCCTCGCAAAGAACATGTGATCTAAAAAAAAAAAAAGACTCAAAGTTTAAAATACTTTCCAGCTGAAAGCAAGAAGACCATTGATTTGCTAAAATGGATTTCTGACGAGGCGCTAGCTTAGAAGCGGCAGTTCCCCTTAGCCAGCAGCGGGCCAAGGTATGACTCGGGCAACTTGACAGTGCTGACGAAACTTCCGCAAGCTTCTAGCCAGCTGGGATCCGCATCGCAGTCCTTAAATTGCGGGATGGGCGGAACGTCGGTGTAATTGTAGGTGCAGAACCCATGCGTCGACTAAAGATAGTAAGCTATTTGAACTTGAATAGGAAGGAGGCTGAGAATGGCGTACCAGGCAGGTCGCTTGCACGGTTGCAGTATCGAATTCGGTGCTCTTTCCTTGGCAGTCCTGAGTTTTGTGGATGTCGGCCTGGGTAGCCCATCCTTTCTCGGTAATTAGATTGGTGAGGTCGGCGAAGTTGGTCTCGGGACCTGTGGCGACGTTGCGTCAGCGAAGTTATTTCCAAATAAACTTCAGGATCAGAGCGTACTGTTCGGGTTGTGGAAGGCATAAGTATTGCCCTCGGCCTCATCGTAATACCACTGGTTGCAGTTTCCACCGGAAGTGAAAGCATCGCAGGAAATCTCGCCAGTGTCGGCGGCAACCGTCCGGGGATCCAGCCCCTCAGACAAAGTACTCACGATGCCGTTGGCCTTGAGCGCTTCGCTAAGGATGTATTGCTGAAGCTGGCGATAGAGGTCGCTTGCCTGTACAGTAAGGGAGGTCGTCACGCGCTGTTTTCGATGTCGTCAGAATCTTCTCTGTTTCCCACCACAAATTTCCGGAACCCACCTGGCTAAAGCCACCCTTGCTGCACGTCTGAATAAAGTAGGTGTGGTTCCCCTGAATAGTTGACACGGTATTCAACAGCGCATCCTGGAACTCCTTCACGAGCTCCGACAGATTGGCCTCAACATCTCCAAGCTGGAGGAACCGGTCGTTTGCTGTCTGCGTCAACAGCTTCTCAGATACATCGACGTTGTTCAAGACCTGCGTCAGGCCTCCGATGATGAGACCTGCTGCTGTGCTCCCACCATTGGGGATGACACCTCCAATAAGCTGTCACCGACATCAGCAGGAGTGGTAGGCCGTTCGTAACGGGAGACGTACGCCGAGCACACCAAGGGTTCCACTAAAGATCTTCTTCAGGTTGTTCACCGACGCGACGGCTTCGACAGGAGGTGCAACTGCGGAAACAATCTGGCCTACCGTGCCGGCAGCCAGAGAGGAGCCTTGACCGAGTGCGAGGCTGTACTGTTGGAAAAACTGGTAGACGGCGTAAATGTTCCACAGTGTCTAGAGGTAATCAGTCTTGCTTGGTTCGAAGTAGGCCTTGGAGAATGGCTACTGACGTAGAACTGCTGGTTGGACTCATATTTGGCATTGGCGTCTGTGTCAAACGGAGGGCACGTGTTACTGGTGATGAGGTCACAGGTAAGACCGGAGAAGCCCTGCTCGCTGTTAGCACGAAATGATATGCAAGCAGCAAAGGAGAACGGACATTGGCCTGAAGGAAGCACTGAGCAAAGCCAACTTCGTCGCACTTCGCTTCGGTGCCGTTCGCTTTGATCCAGTCATTGATGTACTGCTCAATGTTGAGAGCCTCCCAGCATTCTGCCTTTAGGCCGGAGCGAGAGTTAGGAGCACAGTCCACATCGGTTGAGTTCTGTCTTGGCTCCAAGGTGGGAAATGCCAACGCGGTAAGGCAAAGCGGTGTAACTAAAGAGAGTGTTTTGAGCATCATGACGTCGAAAACGAGTGAATAGCGGAAAGGCTTGGTGCGACGCAACTGCCACCCCAATGCCCGCCATATATTCTTGGGCGATGGGGCTCGTATTACATGACTAAGGATTCAAACAGTGTGAAGCAGCTAAACAATAGAAACATTGGTTTAAGATAAATTTTGGAGACTGAGACTGGGCTGCTTTGATTAGGAGCCTACGACTGCGTGCGACTTGCAGCGAAAATAGTTGGGTCTGCAGGAAAAAGCCAGGGGTAGATGGTGGCCGTCAGGCGAGCCACTGGTTCAGAAGCCGACTTGGCAATGCTTTAAGGGAGTGATCGGACATGATTTCCGCCCTACGCCTTGCAGTTCCAGACAACGGCTATCCGGCCTTGGACGCCGTCATGCAACACCCAGGGATGGAGCCTCGTCTTGAAACAGGTGATAAATGCGAGGGTTGGATATTGAGATGTAGTTGTATATGACGTTTTGGTGCACCGAAGATTTCGCAGCCGAGCCGCAACGTGCGAATGTCAACTTACCATTGGTGCAGTCTTACAAGCACAATGCTAGAACATGTTTGGCGTAATCTCATGTAGCCTGGGAATAAGCCCAGGGCTAGCAGTACCGTGGGAGTTCCTGCTTTCCTTTGTATCTGGATATATGGCGGTATGCATCTGTCAATCTGTCGGTTCAGAGAGATGCTATAAAATGTTAAGATTGATGTGAGCAATGGTCGAGTCTTTGTAAGGCCTCGAAAGTCGGAGTTACCTATTCGGGAAGTGCGACGCGCGCTCACGTGGCGATAAGAATTCCGATGCGGGCTGATGTCGATGCGGGGCCTAGACCGGTCACGGCAGTCACCACACCACGTCGAAAGAATGCCAGCGGCCGGGAGCAATGCAACAAGACAATGGGCAGTCGTCCATCCTGAGGCTCGACAACCTGGTTGGCGAGCAGGCCTGCAACGAGTGTAAGCGGAGGAAGGCCCGCTGCGACAAAACCCTCCCGCAATGTGGGCCCTGCTCCAAGAACAGGCGTCACTGCCTGTACGAGAAACACAGCAAGACGCCCTTGACTAGGAGGTGAGTCGCCTGTCGCTGAAACAAGACGATGGTGCTGATCGTGGCGCAGGTACCTCACCGAGGTCGAAGAACGCTTGCGTATCACCGAGATCCGCGCAAGGGAGGCGGAGCGACGCGCCCAGCTTGCGGAGCAGCGACTGAGAAGCCTGCCCAGCCTTGAATCCGCTCCCGATGCCAATCCTGCTACGCCTGCTCTCCATATCCAGCCCGAGCCCCCAGCTCTCCCCGCCGTGTCCGCTTCTGATGCTCCGGCTGACCCGTCAGCACGACCCGAAAACTTCGCCCAGCATGTAGGCGAAGGCCATACGGCTGGTATATTTGGAGGAGAAGGGTCTGGAGTTGAGGCAGAGCCGGGTGCCACTCTCGAAGCGCCACCAATTTTCTCGGCAGATTTTAGCTGGGACGAGCAGACTCCGGAATCGCTCGTCGAGGATAATGAGGCGCAAGCAAACAATGACGGAGAAGATGAGCGCGTCGTCGATGGCATGGCGTCTCTGACTGTCGAGGATGGAGAGTCAGGCTATCTTGGAAACACGTCTGGCGCTGCCATGTTGCGCCTTCTGCTTCCAGGCGCTGAACACCGCAAAGGCCCTCGAGACGGCCACAGGAGACACCAATCGGTATCAGGGGCAGCCCCGGATGTTCCTTCTCCGTCCGAGGCTTGGGTTCCCACTCCTCTTTGGACCAAGCTCAAGATCAGAGACATCGACTTGGATGCCATGATCGATTCGTATTTCAGGCTATTCCATCTGAGCTACCCCTTGGTCCATGAACCAACCTTCAGGGCTCAGTATGCACAGGTTATACCTCGCCCTAATGGGTCCAGTTGGAATGCCCTGGCCTACATGATCGCTACTATCGGCGCTTACACAAACGCCGAAATTCCCGTTTCCGTCCACAAGACACTGTTCAATGCTGCTAAATCAAACATCTCGATTCATAGCCTGGAGACAGGAAACCTGACGCTTGTTCAGTGTCTTGGTCTTATGCACAATTACCTGCAAAAGATGGGCAAACCAAACAGTGGATACAACTACCTCGGCCTGGCGCTGCACATGGCTATGGGACTGGGACTGCACAAGGAGTTCCGGGGCTGGAACATCCCACCCATTGAGATGGAAAGCCGCAGAAGAGTGTGGTGGTGTTTGTTCGTATTCAGCATCGGCGCTCACATTACCTTTGGTCGTCCGTTGACCTGGCCGCAAATCGGCGTCGACGTTTCGCTTCCCCTTAACATTATTGACAGAGTGAGTCAAATCTATGGTGTTTGCGCGTAGCTTTGGTTCTAACGATCTACACATAGTATCTAACCAACATGTCCCGCGATCTACCACCTGAGGCTGACAGCGTCACCCACTATAGCTCTGTCATTTTGCAATCAAAGTTCCACTTGGCGACCAACCAGATATACTCGCGTGTCATACTGGCGCCGGCACCTTCTGCAGCAGAGCTACTCCGTCTGGATGACCTGCACATCGGAGGATGGATATCATCCGTGCCTTCATGGTATCTTGAGCAGGCCCAACTCCCAGAGAGATTCCGCCTTTCACACAGAATCATGTGGTGGCGTGTTTACAATTTCCGGATCATCATGTACAGGCCATATGTCATCCGAAGGGCTTTGCTCGCACAGTCAAAGCCTCAAGATAAGGAACCATCGCCCGAGGAGGCAACTGCGTACAGCCGCTGCCTGACGGAAGCGAGAACGACCATCTCTACTATCGAGAGATTCTGGTCGCAGAACACTCATACCCGTGTTGGAGCTTGGTATGCCCTGTGAGTGACATCTTCTCCTATACATGGCACTCGCAGAAACTCTAACAAACGACTAGATATTTCTTGTTTCAAGCTTCGCTCATCCCTTGCGTCTGCCTCCGCAACGAGCCCACCTCACCGAGCGCTCTGGAATGGGTCGAGCAGTTACAAACCGTTCTTCGTGTCTTCCGCGCGATGAAAGCTACCAACCCCAGCGCACAGGATTGCTACGATGTCATCATCCGGTTGTGCGGCCCTTTCATGCAGAGTCCTGGATCCGATACCGACGCCCCCACTGTCGTGTTCCCTGGGTCACCGACACGAGAATCTCCACAGACCCAAATAAACTCGATTTACCCAATGATGTGGCCGAGCAACACGAACGAGATAGACCTCGTTATGCAGGACGGAGCTTGGACCGATCTTCTCGGAGACTTCGCTGACCCTGCCATGGGCGAGCCGTCGGCTGACACAGCGACTGATTTTCAATGGACATGATGATACCACCACTGTGGCCTGGATGAAGGCTGCAAGAAAAATACCAAGTTCGGAGAACAATGTAATTACTGGAATGGAAATACACCGCCTTTAAAATCTACTCTCTGTTTGATCCCTACGTCCCGCACGCCGGTCACGCAATCTCGATGTGCTCGGTATGCGCCCCGGAGGCCTTGGCGGCCTGCGAATCCTTCTTCTCAATCTTCCGCACGTTCGGCACCGCGCCGGGCCCGTCGAACAGCTCGGCCACCTCTTCCAGGCTCCGGCCCTTGGTCTCCGGGAAGAAGACGTAGGTGACGCCGAGGAACACGGTCAAGAAGCAGCAGAAGACGATGTAATACCTCCACCCGATGTTCTCCATGCCGATGGGGTTCACGAAGGCGGCGATGACGAGCGAGATGTAGATGGCCAGCAGCTCGCAGCTGATGCCCTTGCTGCGCAGGCTGTAGGGCCACAGCTCGGTGGGGTAGGACATGAGCAGCGGCGTGTAGGCGATGTCGTAGTGGAAGTAGAAGGCGAACAGGCACACGACGACGACGATGCCGGCCGGCTTGTTGCCCGAGTCGTTGTTGACGGCCGAGCAGGCGGTCCACACGATGTACGAGACCAGCATGCCGATGCCGGACCAGATGAAGAGAGGGCGCCGGCCCAGGCGGTCGACGAGGATGGCGGCGGACAGCGCGGCGGCGAAGTTGAAGATCTGCAGGAGCCCGTTGATGAGCGTCTGGTCGAACGAGTCGGTGATGCCGATCGTGTCGAGTACTAGCGTCAGGTAGTACGACACGACGCCGATGCCGTTCCACTGCGCGAAGACGCCCAGGCACACGGAGATGAAGAGCCGCTTGCGGTTGCCTGGCGTGGCGATGAGCGTGCCCCAGGTTGTGGCGTTGGACGTCTGCTCGAGGCGGATGGCTTCGGCTATCTCGGTCACTTCGCGCTGCACGAGCGGGCTCGAGACGTCGCCGGCTGCGTGGTACTTGATGAGAATGTCCTGGGCTTCGGCCGTGCGTTCTTTGGCGATGAGCCACCTGTGCGAGGTCAGGCGTCAGGGTTGACTGTGTCATGAGTGTGGCCTGACGTTCAGGGGGTAAAAACTTGCCTGGGCGACTCGGGCAGCCAGTAGATGAAGCAGAGCTGGACGAGCGGGTAGCCGGCCTGCAGGATGGTGGGGATGCGCCACGACATGCTGCCGTCGTAGGCCTCGGTGCCGAAGGTGGTCCAGCTGGCCAGGATGGCGCCCAGGTAGTACATGGTCCAGTAGGCGCTGGTGTACTTGCCGCGGTGCGTCGGGTAGGCCAGCTCGGCGATGAGGAGCGGTGCCGGCTGCACCACGAACATGCCCGCCGCGCCCACGACCAGCCGGCTCACGATGAACTGCGCCAGCGTGGTGGAAGTGGCTTGGATGATGGTCGCGACGATGACGCCGAGCAGCCCGGCGATCAGCACCCGCTTGCGCCCGAAGGCGTCGCTGCTGACGCCGACCACGGGGAGGACGAGAACGGAGCCGATGGATTGCGCGGCGTTGACGGTGCCGAGGAGGGCGCCTTCGGGCTCGTTGAAGTACGTCTTCCATTGCTTGAGGGATTGGAGGCCGTTCATGAGAGAGCCTTGGGTTTGGGGCGTCAGTCTCCGCTGTGGTGGGGAGAGAAGCAGGGGGCAACTCACCATCATACCCAGCTACTGCCGAGGAGAGCAGGGGGACCAGGAGGATCAAGTTCAAGCGCAGGAGGTGGGACTGTTGGAACCAGTACTTGGAGGTCTTGGGCAGGACCTCTGCCAGGGTGGCGCCGACAATGTCTTCGTCTCTCATGGCTGTGGCGAGACGACGGAGGACTGCTGCACGCGGGGTCTGAAGACAACCTTGGATCGCCCTCTCGATCGGAGAAAGGGTGATATATCAATGGCACCTGGCAATCTGCAAATCGTCCAGGGAGATGCTTATGTGCAGCACACCAAGGAACAGGGGCATAGCTGCAACTATATAGCTCCTTCGACACCAAGCCGCGTCCATGAGCCGCGTCAAGCTTCGGAACCTGGTCAGCCCTTTCTCCTCCAAGGAATCAAAAACCGAGCAGAATCTCCTAGACGTTCCGAAACCCCCCCAGCCCGTGTTCATCCAATTCAGGATCCTTCCAAGAAACTCAAGCTCCTACAACGGAATCATGTATGTGGTATGCCGCCCGCGGATCATGCCATCACGCTACCTTCCCTCCCCCACACGCTATCCCCAGACGATGGCGGCAGATCCGGACGTCACCCAGTCCGGCGCCGAGTTACCCCATGGGGGCTTCTTCGTCCGCGTGGCATTGGCTGCAATGACGCATGCCCTGGCATCGGTAGCCGTCGATCTCGCAGCGCCCCGACGACCGCCCTCGCCAGGAGTGGCAATTCTTTGGGGCGACTGTCGTCCGGTTGCATTGGCATGCGGAGAAGAAATGCCGGAGTGCGGCCGATGCGGGTTGCGGGGGGGGGGGGGGGGGGGGGCGGCGTCCGGGTACTAAGGCGCCCGCCCGGATATACGAAACGCAGTGTGGGGTTGGGGGCGGGAAGGACCAATGGCTTGCCGGTTTGGTATAGCTCGACGGGACGGGCGCCTCTCACCCCAGTTCCCTTCGTTAGTTCCCGCTGCGCGCGTGGGAGAAGGGGTGCCTTGGGCTGCGCTTAAGTGCCGATTCGGCGGCTGCACCGATGCCGGGACGGGGCGATGCGACCGACTCTCGGAACATGGTCGCTTTTTGATGGCATGATGGAGGGTCGACTGTTGCGATGCTGCGAGGACGGAGGAGGGTCACTCTTAGCTGATGATGTCCGTCGAAAGAGATGAGGGTGATCGGGAAATGTCGGGGGGCTGCTGGGTTGCGCGAAGCAGGTTTGCAAACAGTCTTCCATCATCGTCGGTGGAGCTGGAGCGGAGGGGCATCTTGATTCATCACTTTCATCACGCAACTGGCAGAAACATCGGGGCACCGTGAGGTAACATACGCGTACTCATTGATTTCAGGTATCTTCAGACTTTTTGGCAACTTTTGACCTATCCAAGCAGGGGCTGCTCAACACCGGCAATTACTACTTTGAACACTCCCTCCTTTGCCGCCTTGACCAGCTCAAACGCCTTCTCCGACTCCTCAAACTTGAAGCGGTTTGTGACCAGCTTCTTTACTTGAACCTTACCAGAGGCGACGAGGTCGACGGCTGCCGGGTAACATCCAGCCGTATATCTGATAGAGCCCTTGATGTGCAGGCCGCGGATGCAAGCCGTAGTGATGGGGAACGTCACGTTCTGTGCCCGTTAGCATCGATATTCACCTCGACAGGAACATTGCAGTAACTCACCTCCTTGCCCATGCCCGTCTGGACATACGTGCCACCGCACTTGGCAGCGTAGACGCCGGCCTGAATGCACGGCTCGGCCCCCGTGCACTCCAACACCACATCCGCACCCAGCCCCAGCCCCAACTTCTCCTTCAGAATGCCGGCCGCGATCTCAGCCTTCTCAACCGGCTCCGCGCCCTCCTTGTCCACCTTCGGGTTCAAGATGGTCTCGCTGCCAGCAAACTCGCGGGCGAAATCCAAGCGCGACTGCGAGATGTCGACGCCATACACGGCGCTGGCGCCGTAGGCCTTTGCGACGGCCTGGCACAGCACGCCGATGGGCCCGCAGCCGAAGACCAGCACCTTCTTGTTGGCCAGCGACCCGGCCGTCTTGCACACCTGCACGGCGACGGCCACGGGCTCGACCAGCGCCGCCTCCTCCATGTCGACGTGGTCGGGCACCTTGTAGCAGTAGTCGGCCGCCACGCTGTAGTACTTGGCCAGCGTGCCGTCCCACGGCGGCGTCGCCGCGAAGACCGTGTCGGCGCAGAAGTTGTAGTCGCCCGCCCGGCAGTAGTCGCAGCGCCGGCACGGCACCCCCGGCTCGATGGCCACGCGGTCGCCCGGCTTGAGGTGCGTGACCGCGCTGCCGATGGTCGACGTCACGACGCCCGAGGATTCGTGGCCCAGGATTATGGGCGAGGTGAGGACGAAGTCTCCGATCCGGCCCCGTTGCCAGTAGTGCACGTCCGAGCCGCAGATGCCCGTTTGCGCGACGTGGACGAGCACGTCGTGCGCCGGGTCGCGCAGCGCGGGGACGGGCCGGTCTTCGATGTGCACGGATTTGATGGCTTGGAGGACGAAGGCTGGGTTCTGGGGGGAGTATTGGTCAGCTTTTGGTTTTGGAGGAGTCTTGAGAGGTGGTTCTACCGTCATCTTGCTGGTGTCTACTGTTGTCGCCATTTTTGGTGCAGCTGTATGGATGTGCTTGAAGCACTCTCCGGGGTCTGTTTGGAGGTTTGGTATTTCGATTCTTGACTCAGTGGAAACAACCTCTCAAGCTTCAGCTCGAACTTTTGGTGGTGCTTTGCAATGGCCAAATGAATTTGTTTGTGTAGGCGACAGCTCTGGAGCTCTTGATGAAAAGTCCAAATGCATCGGACTACCACGCCCGCGTCATGGCGGGGCAGAGAGCTCCGACAGGGAATAGCGGAAGGGGCAACCCAACCAGCGGACAGGAAGGGGAAAACGCAGGCGACGAGCAACCCGGTTGGGAGAAAGCACGCGCCCAGGAGCGGGGGATCGTCGACCGTTGGCCATGCCTCAGGAAGGCGGGGTAATGGCCGGACGCTCAACACCTCCGATGCGCGCCTCACGAAGCCCCACGTCGACGTCGGCCAGGTCGACCGTCACCCGGTAGTGCGGGCATTGCTCTGTTTTACGTTTTGACTTTTTTGCATTTGACGGCCGGAGGTATCCGCCTGTGTACCCTCTTTTATTTTCTTCTTCTCGTCAATTGCCTGTACTTTACTTCAACAATTGCATCTTCTCTTGCTTCAATTCCTCTCCGCAACTTGCGCCTTGCTTTCAATTCCCTTCTTATCCACTCCTCATCAACTCCCCCAAACACCGCCAAGATGGTTATGCCCAAGCACCCCAACGCCGCCTCCCCCGTGCTCTCGCACTTCTCCCTCGCCGGCAAGGTCGCCGCCGTGACGGGCGGCGTGCGCGGCATCGGCCTGGCCGTCGCCCACGCCCTCGTCGAAGCCGGCGCCCAGGGCGTCGCCGTCATCTACTCGTCCACCCCGGACGCCGAGGCCGCCGCCATCGCGAAGGACATCGCCACCCACAGCCAGGGCGGCACCGCCACCAACGTGCGCGCCTACCAGTCCTCCGTCCAGGACAAGGCCTCCATCACCGCCACCCTGAACCAGATCGAGAAGGACTTCGGCCGCCTGGACGTCGTCATCGCCAACGCCGGCGTCGCTGATATCACGCCTGCGGAGGAGGTGGGCGAGGATAAGTGGCGCAAGCTGATGGGCGTGAACTTGGATGGCGCTATGTACACGGCGCAGGCCGCTGCGAACATCTTCAAGCGCGTCAAGGAGAGTGGGAAAGAGGATAAGAACTGGGCCGGCAACATCATTTTCACGGCTAGCGTCAGCGCTATTCTGGTGAACATCCCCCAGACTCAGGCTGCGTATAACGCGAGCAAGGCCGCCGTCGTGCACTTGGCGAAGAGTTTGGCTGTCGAGTGGGTGGATTTCGCGAGGGTGAACTGCGTGAGCCCGGGATTCATTGATACCGAGAGTGAGTCCCTGTTACATCTGGAATTTGCGTTAATCGAATACTGACACTTCGCCAGTCCTTTTGGTGCACCCGCCGGAGAGGAGGAACAAGTGGTTCGAGATGATCCCTGGCCACAGGATGGCAGATGCACAGGAGTTGAAGGGCGCTTACGTCTTCTTGGCTAGCAACGCAAGCACTTACATGGTAAGACCCAATTTCCACGGCATCTATGGAAAATCACTTACCCATTGTGCAGACTGGCGCAAATCTTGTTATTGATGGCGGCTACACTTTGCCTTGAGCAAAACAATCATGACTCCTCTTTTTTCCAGCATACCCACCCCAAAAACTATAGCCAAGCCACAAATAGTGCTATCCCGATCACGCTTCTACAGTCTGGCACCTCCGAATGCTCTGTCCATGTCCGGGTTGTGTCGTTTTGCCAGAAGTAGTGTGCAGATCGGCTGGTACAACTTGTCACTCATAGAGCATCTCTTGACGGCATGAAATACATTTTTTTTTTCGGTTGGCACATGTTAATATTTCTGCATATGTGTGAAATTATTCCCAGGCACCTTTATTGCATAAAGATAAAATTCAATTAAAGTCATTGGTGAATGCAAACCCCCACCGAACGGGTTTAGCGTTGGCTGACTCTCACCCACCCCGCCCAGCTCTTACGCGGCGTTCAGTAACATCTCTGATGTTCGACATAGACTTACCACGAGCCACGCTGTTTGGGCAACCTTCATACCTGCGTACCAGATATCAGTGAACGCCATGTCTTCACTCTGCGAAACCCATGCCAGCCGCCGAGCTCATACCTACCAGTACACAGAGCTAGGTCAGAAACGGAACATCCGGCTTCTTCACGTAGAAGATGCGGGCTTCATAATCGTTGAAAGGAGCCTTGACAACCTCCCGCCTTTCGAGGCACTATCTTATGTGTGGGGAGACCCCGATCAGGCGCACGAACTGCACCTCGCCAATGGATCCGGTTCTGTACCTCTAACGGAGAGCCTACACCAAGCGATGCGTCACCTACCTGTCCACCTTGAAACGAGCTACATCTGGATTGATCAGCTTTGCATCAACCAACAAGATACCACCGAACGCGGACACCAAGTCTCTCTTATGGGAGAGATATTTGGGGCTGCACAAAGAGTGCTTGCTTGGCTTGGACCAGAGACAGAGCAGATATTCCCATTTTTAGAGATTCTCGAATATCGAGCAAGCAACACCGCAGACGGTCAGGAAAATTTCTCCAAAGCCATCAGCTCTATGAACAGTACTCCTGGAAGTGACCTGTCCGTCCGACGGTTTTGTGCAATGCAGCAGTTCTTTGGCCCTTGGTTCAGGCGGGCGTGGATCCTCCAGGAGTCTGCTCTGGCGCGGGAACTTGTTATACTCGTAGGTCGGAGATCCTTCTCATGGCGGACAATCAACTCCCCCGTAGTTGAACTTTGGAAAAACACCCAAATTTATGCAGCACTTTTCCATTGGCATGGCCGGCAAATATGGTCGAAACGCCACAACTTGACTAAAATCCAAGACCGAGGCCTCTACTTTTGTCAGCTCTTATCCGTGGTCGGCCGCTACCTGCAAGTTTCAGATCCAAGAGACCAGGTCATCGCAAATCTTGGATTTTGGCAGCCCCCAAGCCTGGAGACGCATGACATCTACAACGATGAGATGACATTGACGAAGCTTTTGCTGAGGATTTCCAGATGTATCATGAAAGACACTGAATCATTGGATATCTTGGGATCTGGCTACGGGCCCGGTAGACCATTGAGCCATGAGTTGGATGAGCCTCTTTCATGGATTCCAAATTGGTCCCAACCAACACACAAATACTTCTCCATGGTTTGCGATAAAAGTCGAATTTTGGAGTGGAATTCTTGCGGCCAAATGAAGCACATCTACTGCAATACTAGCCAGGGGTTCGAGGATCCGCATCTTAGAACCAGAGGGAGGGTTGTCGACCATGTGGAAACTACCTCGGGCCATACTCTTCCATACGTGCGGGAATACAGCAGTAGATATCGAGGATGCGAGCCTTTGATTAATCTACATGGCCATCTCACAACTGAAAAACCATTTGCGAATTTTCACATCGGACTAACTTTACAAATAATCTGGAATGCCGCTAGCCATGGGCAAAAATGTAAATATTGTCCACTTGAAATCGCGAATTCATTAGAAATCGATGAGGTCGTCTCCAATAACTCTGTTGATGTACGAACTCTTTTCAATTCTCAATGGGGAAGGAAGTTCATGATGACTACTACCGGGAAAATTGTACTTGTCGTGGAAGCTTGCACTCCAGGAGATGCCGTTGTGGTTTTACACGGCTCGAGAGTGCCGCTCATTCTCAGGAGGTGCGAGGATTCAGAACGCTTTCAATTAGTTGGCGACTGCTATGTTGACGGGATTATGTTTGGAGAAGCTGTTGATTGGAGTGAAGAGGAGGCTGACGACATTGTTCTGGAATGATTCATTTTTGTCACGCTTCTGCATCCATGTGCGAGTACTTTGGAGTTCATTTAATTGGGAAATATTTCAGAAACGTCTTAATACGGTTTAATATGCATTCTTGGGTGTGCTAAGAGCTTCGGAATTCTTTCGTGCTCGCTGCAGGCTATCTGAATTGTGGTCCTATCAAGGTACGATACACTGATTTGGCAGTTCACATGCACCGCCGGAACTGTAGGCAGCAAGGCTTTGCGACATGTCCAATCAAAAGGGCTGTCAAAGCGACGCGCATGCATGTAAGCCTTGTGTGAAGCCCAACAAAATTTGCATTTTCAAGCAGCTCCAGAGCCTCAGCCTGACAATTGCTGCACTTAAGAGAGGATTGTGCGCTCCGATTCCTTCAGTTGTAAATTCAATGAACGAAAACTAATAAAAAAAAACTGGGCCAGGTAATCATCATACGTCAATGTTCTCCCATCCACCTCTTCTCCCAATATTGAGCTTCAGCAGGCTCAGAAGTTGTGCGCCTCGTTTCCATTACTATTGAGAGTTTCGCTAAGGCAGAAAAAGCCCCTCGTAAGAGAGCCTCCACCCTGGGTCATCGGTAAGGCTCACCAAGTCCGGCACAACGTCAATGGTTCCACTTGATTGAGACGCTGATACCATAGGGTCAATCGCCTCTGGCGGGCGAGACATCTGTTGAAAGTTGCCCCAAGATCTCTCGTTTTCGACAAGGGCTGGAAGGGGCATCGCTGTGGGTCTTTGGGCTTGTTCGTCCTGAGCGTTTGTATCATCAGGGCCCACAGTCGTTGGGCTACGAAGGATGGAATCCCATCCGTCGGCCGTATCTTTCATTACTCCCCCACGCACGTTGAACGCCTGCGAAAGCTCGGCTGGGTGTTCAGGCGGCCCTGGCCTCTCGCGATGACGAAGCTCAGCACAGACTTTGTCGACCACTGAAATAACCAAACGCAGAAGCTGACCTCTCATCTCCAATGTTATATCTTGCCCAAATGTAGTCGACATCATCTGTTCTGTGGTGGGGATAACCCGTCTTTGGAAGTGGGCTTCAAGCTGGTCCAGGTCTCGGGAATACGCGCCAATTCCGCAGTCTGCAACACGTGGACGTTAGATGAGACACCGTTGCATAGCGCAGATTGTGGTATTTACATACAGGGACTCGGAATTTGGTCTGCATTCGCTTTGGGGAAAACGATCTTGTAGATTCTTTTCCACTTTTCTTCTGTCGACTCGCTTCCTTTGCGTTCTCTCTTTTTCAGGTCTGCGACTTGCTCATCCGTTAAACCTCTCACCTGATGTGAGCTTGGAGCTTTTGCGCATCTTTCAGGGGCATTGAGATGTTGCTGGAACTCGTCTTCGACGCAAAACACTGTCTTGCATCTGGGGCAGTGAGGTGGTCTGCGGTGATTGCGATAAAGATGTTCCCTAAAGTTCGCATTAGAACAGAATGCAAGGCTTTGTCTAGCAACAAAGCGGGCGTACTTCAACCTGGGAATGTTGGCGAATGGGCTCAAGCATGCTCGATGCGATGGCATCTCGGATGGGTATCGTTTTAAAAAAACGCATGCAAGCCCCTGCGGTCGAGATTCCGCTGCAAGTGTCAATCCCTCCAAAGGAGGTTCTCCGCCATCTCTGCCAATGCTCTCCTGGAGGTTTGCTTCCGCTATTTTTCTTTTCTTGGTGGCCATTGCCAGTGACGATAGGCTTGCAATGGAGTATCAAATACCCCGCTGGCTAGCTCTCGAAGTACACCAAGGAAGGTATCAAATGCCCAACGTACGTCGGCAGAAGCAACGGGCCACGTAGAGTAAAAGTTTGGCTGAATGATTAATCCGGTAGGTTAGCATTGAGCGAGTCAAGGAAAGAGAGATGTTGCAAATGCTGCTGTTTCATAATTTATTGTTCTATGTGGAGCATGGGTTAAAACGTACAGTCGTGATCTTTATGTGATAAATGAACGGTCGCTAGGCTGGGATGAGGGTCGGACGTGTTTACACCCGAGCCTTAAAAAAAGGATCAAACTTAAAGATGGTAGCCGATAATTAGGTGGGAGACGAACCAGACGACATGTGGTTTGAATGAGGCTCAAATGAGTCGTGCAGTGGAGTCCAAGAGACAGGAACGCAAGGCTGGAGATTTTACAACCGCGGAATAAGACTTGGAGAAATAGGCAGCAATGGGGCGAAGATGCAGGGGCTTACATGCGCGCGGAAGCTATTGTGGCTGTGTTTTTTTGAAAAGAAAGAGCTCGTATAAGCGAGGGCATCTTTCTAACATGAACTGGGCATCACCAGATGCAGTCCTGCGCGCAAGTAAGACAATATATAATCAAAAAGTTGCTAATCGTACATGCACGCTTACAGGTAGAAATTGGTGATAGAAATAATATTTACGATCATTGGTGCCAGGCCCATGCTCTAGACTCAGCAAATCGGAGACAATTAGTGTGTCTTGAGCTCATTCTATACCCGTGATCGATCCAAGCACGAATTAGAGCTTGATAGATCTTTCCACTGTTCATGGCACGCCACCAAAATCTGGAATGTTGAGCCAGCTCCGCCGAAGCGGTTTGCACTCGAGAAAAATCGCTGCAGCTCAATCTTTCTCCACCATGCTCAGTGAAAGAAGCGCAGAAATTAGCAACACCTAAAATTTCCAAGCCCCAGAGCTCCTCGTTGCACTAGAAGACAGAATGTATCAATTCAGACTGGCTTGTACATGCTGCATACACAATGACCCACTGGTTCAACCCTTCGCACGTAGCCTCGAAGATACGAATATGTTTACCATCAAATACATGCTTCTTTATGTGCATAAGTAGTAACTATCAAGTTTTTTACGGCATTATCACTCTATTTACAAAAGTAACGTCTGTCAACACTACAAGCTCCTCAAGTCTTAATTTCTCCCGGAAAATCCACCCTGACCTTGATTCCCTCCAGAAAATGACAGGCGATATCCTGAGCTCAGATCATCAAACCCTGGGTCAAATAGGGCGGCAGCATCATCCATAGAGTCCCACTGCCCATCAGGCGACCGGCCCACTGGCGTATGTGCCGTAGCGACGTCGTGCTCAACATTCAAAAAGCTGTGATCCATGTCGTTTACGTTACGGGCCAACTCGGGTTGCGTCGGATGGTAGGTGGCCAGAGCAGGTGGTGCGGGATGCCCCACATGCGGCGCTACGACAGGCTGTCCTTGAGGGACACTGTGTGGCCCAAAGGCCTGCATCGCACTAACCTGAGGTGCTTGCCATGAGCCAGGCTGAAGGGAGTTTGTAGCGGTGTCAAACAGGGTGAACGACGGATCAATAGTGACAGGCCCTGCCATCTGGGCCACAGCAAGATGCTGCGTGGCGGTGCTAGGCCCGGCGAGGGCGGATGCAGCTGGCTCAGGTGCGCCTGCTGTTGGTGGACCAGCCTCGTGCTGACGTGGCACCGTCTCTTGGCCATCAGCCTCAAGCGCACGGAAATGCGAATACGACTGCTCCAAGCAGTCTTGAATGACGGTGTCGACTTGTCCGCTCAAGATGTCCGTGTAGAAAACCTGGTCGACGAAGTTCATGAGGCCTTGCCTAATGCGGCTAGGCAGATCATCACGCATGAAGCTTTCGTAGCGGCCGAAGAAGTCTAGTCCCTGTAGCTTGTCACGGTCCACCCACCCTGCAATTGTCAGTAGGTGCGGAGGAGAGGAGGTAGTTGAAGCTATCGTCCGGATGTGTTTGTCAAATTTTTTATTCGACATTTGCGTCCGGACGGTAGCTTCAACTACCCATGTGCAAAAGGGAGGAGACTCACAGGGCGGTGGGATTGCATGGTCATGGTCATCAGGAAACAGAACCTTCCAAATAATCTTCCACTTCTCCTCGGTGGGTACATTCCGCATGCGCCCCTTGAGCAAATCGGCTTGCTCAGAAGTGTAACCGTTCTCGATAGGTTGCTCCTTGACCTGCACACACATTTGGTCGGCGCGGAGGTGGGCATTTACTTCCTCTGTCTTCTTGAAGATATGGAAGCAACGCGGGCATCGTATGGAACAGTCATGGACCCGTTCCAAATGCTCTCTGAAGGCGCATATGTTAGCATTTGAACACGAATTTTGCATCAGAAGCCTTACTTCATCTTTGTAATATCCTTGAAGCCATTTTGGAAACACGCGTGGGCCTTCGGCGGGCTTCGCGGGTTCCGTTTGAAGTAAGGACATGCGATCCTGCGCCCTTTGGGGCTGCGATGCGGACTGGGGGACCTGCGTTGCTTAGGGCCTCCCCTCTGTTCACCTTCATCCTCACTCTCGTCCCCGTCCTTGCTACCATCGGATGGACTAGCGCCACCGATCTTCCGCTTCAGACTGGAAGACCCAGAGGCATGGCATTGACCACCATTGGTGGGTGCGTAGGGTCTCTTTCCGCTTGCTCGGCCGGAGGGTCTGCCGGGGTCGGCAGAAGCAGGGGTCTGTTTGGGCTCTGTGTTGTAATCTTGCGAAACGGAGCGTTTGGGGATCAAAGGTATGGAAGCAAGCGGTTCAGGCAGCTCGGACTTCACAGCACTAGTGCACCCGAACAGTGACGTTGTTGACAGGGGAATCCCGAGGCTCCGGTCATTTGCAATGTAAACCATGAGCCTTTGGAAGAAGTATTGCTTGACTGGACGTAGAATTCTCTCAAGAAAGTCTCTCTGTAGGGGCTCCTGAGAGTCGTGTGAGTCATCTGAGAGGCCATCACTGTCGTCATGCTCTGAAGATGGGTAGTCATCATTGTCTTCATCGCCACTGGGCGGCGTTGGCTGGTGCTCATTGGAACGTGGAGGAGAGGCGGGCTCAGACTGCTCCTCAATGGTGTCGTTGTTGGGATCCTCATTGTTGTTCTCGTATAGAGATGAACGAGTGTCATTGTTCCCCCCAGCAACCCCTTGAGAAGAGCTCTCACGAGACATTGCAATGACAGAACTGGCGGTTGAACGAGGGATAGAGTAGAAGGTTGGGTCGAACGATTGATGGGTAGGAAGGGGCGCCGTATCAGAACGAATGACTGAAGGAGGGAGCATTGAAGCGATTGGATCATGAGGAATGATCTGAGGACTTCCTAGAGGGGGACCTGTAATAAATCTATTCGAAAGAGTGGTATCGGTGTGGCCGGATGCAGGTGACGGGCAATGACTGTGCCTCAAGCATACGCGTTAGCGGCACGATTCAGCTCGATGACAAAAAGAGGGTAATGCCTTACAGTGGCTGCATGCCGGGCGCCGCATGATCTATCCCTGGATGCGGCGACGTAATGGCTGGTGAGGCTGTGGCGGAAGCCTCCGGAACGGGGGTCGTTTCGGAGACATTCTCCTCCGAGCCGTGGAATATATATCTGGCGTACAAATTGCCTGGAGCGCTGGTGTTCGCATCGGAGCGGTACCGGGACTGTTGGTCGAGATCGGAATGCTGGATGCACAAGGCGTCTGCGCGTCGAGCAAGAGAGGCGGAGGAAGAGCTGCTGTTGCTGCTGCCTGAGGTTGTGGAGTTACTCCCATTGCTTGCGTAGCTGGTGGCAGAGTAATCCGACGAGATGGAAGTCCCTGCTCTCCGAGAGCCGTGAAGGCGGGGAGTAGCGGTGGGGCTTCTTGTGGTGTTGCCGCGGCGATACTGGGTGCGATGGCGGAGGTCCCGAGCGTCCTCGCCGGGTTTGATAAGAGCGTCCTCATACTGGAGGATACGATGGACGATCTTGAACTTCCTCATTCTCTTATCCAGCAGCTCCTTGCCGGCCGGGCTTCCCGGCTTCTGGGCCGGGGATGACGACATGTCGGACAAGGCGTGCGGCATGCAACCGACGATTGCGCTGGGCGGACGTGTGAAAAGGATGAAGGAACGTGTGGTCCGTGGCGATTATCGTCGTCCTAACAAGGCTGAAGCCTGTTGGAGGGCAGGAGTTATCCGGAGATCGGAGCGAGGCGCAGGTTAAGTAGCGGGATTGGGTAGTTGAACGGGGGATAGAATTTTTCCACACCAGCCTGGCCGGCGGACAAGATGTGTGCTGCGCCATTGAAGAGCCTCAAGGTGTCGTGTGGCGGAGCGAAGGCTTAGGGGGAGGCGAGGCTTTGACACGGAGGCCGCAGAGAAGGCTGCAGCGTAACCCGCATTTGATCACCGGCGGACGAATCACGACGCCACGCCCGTCTGCTCAGCTGGCCTCGAAGCAGGCAGCGAGAGCACGTCCGGAGGTATACGAGACGATGACGACAGGGTGCCCCAGGCCGGAGTTTTTGTCGGTCGGGTGGTCAGCCTGGCGGCCTGGGATCCTGTGGGTTTGTAGATCTGCCTTGGCCGCTAGATGGGCCAGATCCGCGCGCACGTCACACGCAGATGCGTTTTGCAGCGTGTCGCGCGCCAAAAACCCACAGCTGCGCCACATCTAGCTCCCGCGCATCTGAGTTTTAGGGTGGAAGAGTAACTAGGTGCTCGTGAGTTGAAACCACCGTCATCCGAAAGGTAAAAATCCGCCACTCACCGCTGTCTGCCTGCGCAGTTGAGCACTAAGGTGTCACTAATCTTCCCAGCAGCGCAAATGCCCAGACGGTCAGGATGTGATCCCGCAGGACACGATGGTTTCCCACCGCGCACCGGGCCCCAAACCCACATTGCGCGACTGAGCATCAAGGCAAAAGAGCAATTAGGCAGAGATTCAAGGCGTTTCACCCTCATCTCCTGAGCGCACTTGCGAAGACGTAGTAAGTATATATCTGCTCTTCATCATGCCTTCTGGCCATATTCACCACCAGCTCAATCATCTCTTCGGCCTTCACACACAAATTCAACACCAGACCTACCTTGCATCATGTCTTCTCTTCAGAATGCCGGTCCGGCCATCAACACCCTTCCAATGGAAAACGCCTACTACTGCTGCAAGTGCCTTTTCGGACCCATGCTTCTCGAGCTGTACCCCGCATGCATCGAGTGCGGCGTGCCGGCCTGCGGCAGTTGCAAGTTCACTAGTCTTCCCGAGCTCCGAGCTCAGACTGGGGCCGGGTGCAGCCCATGCGATGCCCACGGTGCCTCTGTTCTCGGGTATGTGTTCCAGTCCAACGGGTCGGGATCGCGTATCGCTAACATCATCCAGCTTCGATAACGACCCGTCGCCAATGATGGACCGCTTCGTGCGAGAACAACCGACCGTGGCCGAACGCCTCTTGGCTGGTGCAGGGTCGCGCAGTTTGACTGGCCTCCAAGATGAGACGGACGGAATGGTGAGGCGGCTGGAGTATGTCGCGGACGAATACAGGCCGAGGATGTGATGATTTTATGGGATATGGCACGAACAAGATACCACGGGACTGGGGTTGGACTGCTTTATTGGCGCAAGGATAGGATACGAAAAGACGAGCGGATGTATGATACCAGGATGCTTACAACTGTACAATTAAGGCGCATTTAGATAGACACTTACTACTCGCAATTAAGCGTTTCCTCCGATTTGCTGGTGGACGATCGATCCATTGTGACAGGAACACGTCTAACGCATGACGGAGTACTGCGACGGCCCTCAAGACAGCTCAGCAAAGAAGCAAGCCGGCCAATGTATTGTTCCAACGTAGACCAGTATGAGATGACGTTCAGGAAGGCGGAGGTCAAAGCGGTGCGCTCGGCCTAACATCGAAGCTAAATAGGCCCTAGATCCTGGAATGACGCCGGCTGGCCTGGTCAGGCTAGAATGCAGGGTCGCGACGTGGGTGAAGATGTGCGGTGATGTCTCGGACTGAGTGGCAAAAACATCGACTTGGCCCTGGTCCACTTTGGCAAATTCGTAGATGTGACTGAGGGTGAGAAAGTGTGAAGGGTGAGAAGCGGAGATGAAGCGGGGAAGATGCTAGTGCCCGTTATCTCAACCGATGGCGGATCATCTCCGGGTAGGAATAGTCCGATCACGTGCGTGGCTTTTCATCTAGAGCAAGCGCCAACCCTGTCGCTGGCCAACTTTTACATCAGCCATTCGTCGTTCAGCGCTATGACGCACAGTCGCATCGCTCTTTCACTCCAACTCGACAGCCCAGCGCGCCAGCGTGCGCCATCAGACGTCATGCACGTCGCTGTCTTCGCTCGACAAGCCAGCTTCTGGCGAGCGAATTCCTTTCCTTTTTACTCTCCGACGTGCATAGAGCTGTACTGCTCTTGTTCATTTCTTTTCTATTTAGTCTGTTTTTCGGTGCTACAGTCATGTTGGCACACGCCCAAATGACCGGCCAGAGGCAGAGCGTGCCTGCGCGTCACGGCATCGCGACCTTCGTACCCAAAGGCCACTCCATCAAAGTCATCAATACTTACGGCAGCCAGGTCATCAGCACTTGGGTCTTCGCCCTTCACAAACCTCCAACCGAAGAATCCGAAGCTGAGGAGAGAGCTGCCGAGGAAGCCTTCAACCAAGCCCAGCAAGAAGCCGAGAGGGAAGTCAACGCCCAACTGCAGCAGCCGGCCGCAGGCGATATACAACCCGGCGAAAACACATCTGATGTTGTTGTTGTTGACAAGCACGAAGAACCTGTCGGAGACCAGAAGATGCCCTCCCAGGATGAGGCCCAAACGACAACTGAAGCCCCGGCTATTCCCACAGCCAAGCCTACAATCCAGACTGTAGACGGCAAGAAAGTGCGCTCTTGGTCATCCTATGTTCCTTCCGTCCCGTCTGTGTCTGCGTTGAGATACCGAAGCAAAGCATCTGCTGCACAGGCGAGCAAGGACGCTGCCAAAATCAGTGAGGAGCAAGGAGAAGGCAGCTCAAAGGATAATGCTGAGGTCAAACCGGAGGAACTGAAAAAGGACGGCACTGAAAGCAAAGAGACAGATAAGGTAGAGGCTGTGGAGTCTGAAGTCTCGGATCATGCTGTCCAAGCGGATGACGAGGGGGTCAAGGTTGCAGGAACAACCACTCCATCGGACAAATCGGAGGATGACTATACCGATGCAAAGTCAGTCCAATCTTCAAGGAGCTGGGGATCCTACCTTCCCTCAATCCGCGCCCGGGCAAAGGCTGCCTATGGAATGGACCCGAAAGCTGGTACTGGTGACAAGGAGAAAGGGAGCCAGAGGACTTGGCTTTCATATCTGCCATCCGGTGCTTCTTTTACTTCCTACCTCCCTAGCAACAGCAAAGATGCTCTCTCCGCATTTGCCTCCTCCCATCACCGCGACCCCACCAAATCCTATGCTGAGCAACTCTACGAGTTCTCAAAGACTCCTGTCGGAGCTGCCAGTCTCTCAGGTAAGCTACACCTTCCCCCTGATCCCCTTTCAAACCCACCCGCTCATACGCTGCTCTTCCAGCTGCCACGGGCTCCGGCACCGCCGGCTCTCTCTACGCCGCCTACTCAGCCTACACCAAGCTGCAAGCCGCTCGGAGCCGCACGGAGCCGATGGAGTACCTCTCCCTCCCGCACACCATCGACGCTTTGCAAAAGCTGTCCCCCGAACCCGGCGACACGCTGATCTCGAACCTCCACGAGCCGCTCCTCACCCTCCTCGAAGATACATCTCCCCCGGCTGCCACTGCCGCCACTGACTCCTCATCCTCCGCCGCGGCTGCCATCCCCCTCCGCCACGGCACCATCCTCCCTGCATGCGACCCGACGACGTACAAGAACCTGGCCGGGCCCGACGCGAACGGCGAGGAGCACGGCTCGTGCGCCGAGAACCTGGTGCTCGCGCTGCAGGAGTTCAACAAGTCGACGGGGCTGAAGGGCCCGCGGACGGTGGGCGCGGACGTCACGCTTAATAGTGCGCCGGTGCCGTTGAGTTTGTTTATGAATACGAGCGTGCGGCAGCAAGAACAGGACTCGGGCAGCAGCAGCAGTGGCAGCGGGAACGTCGTCGTCGAGGAGCCGAGGAAGTTCGAGGGCGGGAAGTGGGGGAAAGGTGGCGAGAAAGGCGGGTGGGTTAAGTTTCGGGCGGAGAGGGATGTCGTGGTCATCATGAGCGCGTGTCCGATGGATGTGGGGCCGACGAATGCGGGCAGGTGCATGGCGGCGAATTTTGTGGTTGAGGAGCCGGTTTGTGAGGAGAAGGTGGAGGAGGAGAAGGAAGAAGGGGAGAAGGGAGAGGAGAAGGGGAAAGAGAAGGCGAAGGTGCAGACGACGAGCGAGCAGATCAATGGGAAGAAGGTGGAGGCGAAGAAGGCGCAGGTGAAGAAGGAGGTCAAGAAGCCTGCTGCTGCTACTGCCGCTGCCGCTGCTGCTGCTACGCCGGCGCCTGATGTTAAGGGCAAGAGGAGGGATAGTGCTCATGGCATCGCTGAGGGAGCGCAGCCGAAGGTGAAGAAAACACCGGTTGAGGATAGAGCGAAGAGTCCGACTGAGAATACGGCGAAGGCTGCGGTGGAGAACAAGACGAAGACTCCTGTGGAGAGCAGGGCGAAGACTCCCGTGGAGAACAGGGCAAAGATTCCAGTGGAGAATAGGGCCAAGAGTCCTGTGGAGAATAGGGCGAAGAGTCCTGTGGAAAGGGTCAAGAGTCCATTCGGGAATATTGTCAAGAATCCGTTTGAGAATAGGGCGAAGAGTCCTGTCTCTGGGGTGCAGTCACCGAGGACAGGGGCCTCAACCCCGTGTTCAGAGGCTATTCGGAACATGCCAAGGCCTGGGAAGAAGAAGCCGAAGAAGTTGGAGCGTCGCAGCTCCTCCAAAGCTCCGGTTTGATTCTGTGTGGATATGGTGATGGAAGGGTATTTGTGGGGCCAAATTGCTTTCGTTGCATCCGCTGTATTATTGATTTCGTCCTGTTTCTGTTTTCTCTCATGATTATTGATTTCCTGGTTCCTGGCACACCGGATAATAGGTAGGAGAATACCCAAGCCGCGTCTTTCTGATTGGTGGAGAATAGTCTTGGCGTCGTCATGGTGCATTGATCCCCCGGGTTTCCGTCAGCCTCCCGCATGTGTCCAGCCCGCATCAGGGATGGGTTGTATATCTTTTGTCCTGCTCAACGGCTTCTTGACGCCTCGATCGCACCACCAACCCCAAGCACGCGCGGCGCGGATGGCGCAACGGTGCTAAGCTTTGGATTCGGGGCGCATTCGCCCGGCTCTTTCTCCGCCTTCTCCTTTAGTGCTCGTATTAAGCTACCCCGCAGCCTCCGCAGATCATCACCTCGTCCGACCTCATCCCACAACCCACCGGAGAAAATGCTTTAGGAACAAAACTTGGTTTTCTTCGTGTTAACATGAGGATATATAGGCACGCCCCGGGGCCATTGGGTTCTCTCGAGCCCCGCATCCAAAGTCCAAGATGCTTCTGAACACTGGAGTCATGCCAGTCGCCGCCCGGGCCCTGAGCCTGGCGGCCACGAACAAAGTCAGCAACGTATCGGTGCCGTCGGACCTCTCGACGCGGGTGCTGCTGCCGGATGCGTACGGCTACTCGATGGAGCCGGTGTGGGTGGACGACTACCTCAAGTCGGACCTGGCAACGAACCTGATGAGCGCCATCGCCAACGTGACGGGCAAGCCGGCGCCGTTCCGCATCGGCGGCAACACGGCGGACCAGACGTACCTGCACCCGGACCTCAACGTCACGTCCATCTCGATCCCGACGCCGGCGACGGCCCAGTTCTTCAACATCAGCCCGGCGTGGTACGACACGTGGGCCGACTACTTCCCGGAGGGCACGGATCTGATCTACACGCTCAACTTGCACATCAACGAGTCGGCGTGGGCCAACGCTCTGGCGCAGGCCGAGGCGGTGCACAAGGCGCTGGGCGACAAGCTGACGCTGTTCGAGCTGGGCAACGAGATCGACCACTTCATCAGCAAGGGCTGGCGGGCCGAGGGCTGGGACGTGGCGCAGTACATCGAGCAATGGCGCAACATCACCGACCAGATCCTGGCCACCGACTGGTACCAGGCCGACCCGTCGCCGCCCAAGTTCCAGGCGGCCGTCTTCGCGGACCCGCCGTGGGTGCCGGACCAGCAGGACGAGATCGACGACTTCGACATCGTCAACCTGACGGCCGGCGGGCTCGTCGACCCGGACCTGATCAGCACCTACGCCGTGCACCTGTACCCGCAGAGCACGTGCGACACGGAGCGCTGGCTGCGCATGCGCCTCGACCTGCTGTCCAACCACACCACCCTCTGGCTCAACGTCTCGCAGTACGTCCCCCAGGTCGCCGCCGCCGACGCGGCCGGGTCGCCGCTCGTGCTGGGCGAGACGAATTCCATCAGCTGCTCCGGCCGCAGCGGCATCAGCGACACGTTCGGCGCCGCACTGTGGGGCGTCGACTACGTGCTGCTCGCCGCCAGCATCGGCATCGAGAAGACCTACTTCCACCTCGGCGCCCAGAGCGAGTACTCGGGCTTCACCCCCGTCGCCTACGAGCACAAGAACGAGAGCCTCACGGCCGGCATCCGCCCGGGCTTCTACGCACACTACTTCCTCGCCCACGTCCTCGCCCGGCCCGACGGCGAGAAACTGAACATCGCCGCCCTGCCCGGGGCCAACAGCTCGGATTTCAGCGGCTTCGGCATATACAGCGACGCAGGGCTGAAGAAGCTCGTCTTCCTCGACATGGGCGTCTGGAACGGCACCCAGGGCCTGAGCAACCCCAGCACCCTGTCCGTCACCGACGGCACGCAGTTCAGCAACGGCACCCGCCCGACCCGCCTCCTCAGCGCCGCGACCGAGTGGGACGAGGGCGCCGCCGTCAGCGTGCTGCGGCTGAGCGCCCCCGGCACAAACGCCAAGAGCGACGTCACCGTCGGCGGCGTCACCTTCGACACCAGCTCCGGCGCGAAGGTCGGCGAGGAGGAGCTGGAAACGCTCACGGTCGGTGCGGGCGGCGTGGTGAGCCTCGAGTTGGTCCAGGCGGAGGCGGTGCTGCTGGAATTGGCGGCTTGATGAGACGGACGTGCGCGGGTTTTCGGTGTACAGAGTAATGAATGCATCATAGTGGGTCCATTGTAGGTAGACGTGTGAATGCAACGATTTGGTTGGTTTTCTGCGATGAAACGCGCTTGCATGCTGAACCGAACTGTGGGGAGTGGAGTTGTATCGGTTGAGGGGCTGCAGCCTCGCCAGCCGCCGCACTGCTGACGCTGTTGTCAGCGCTAGTGCAGACTGCAGAGCCTCATCGTCCGGGTGGGTGCCTAAAAGGCCAGTCTGAACGCTGTGCCTCGACGCCGCGCGACTGTGCCTTGCCCGCCATTCTTGTTTTTCTCGCTTCGCATCACCCTCCCCGGCGCTCTTTCGCTTATGTCATTGCCTTCCGCGTGACAAGGCTGCGCGGCTATCTTCAGCCTTGCTACCATAGCCTTGCGCAGATCGCCAAGAAAACCACATTCCAACCCACATCCTCGTCTCTGGGAAACCATTCGATTCATGGTTTCCATGCGCGCAATTTGGTAGAAGTGGCGCAGCAAATTCAGGGGGTTTGCAAAAGGATGTGACGCCTTTTTCCCCGAGATGACAAAGCATACGTAATGTAGTAGGTAAACGAAAAAAGTACTAACATCAATTACTAGAAGACGAATGTACATGAACGTCAGAAGAAGAAAAAAGGAAATATTTACAAGGTACGTCAATCTGCTTGCCCTGGCCCCTCTACATCTACCTCTCTATCTGTCTTGTCTATCGAGGTATTTTAACAGTATTTGTAAAGGTGTATCCAGGTCAGTCTATGGCAATCCTGGCGAGATCCAATCTTGCCGTCGGTCGCTTTCAGGTGGAATTGAGGCTTAGTGGTGTCAGTCCAAGCTGGTAACATTATCCGGGTTTTCATTCGAGGCTTACTGACACTCATTGGATGTCTGAGAGGCTCATCTCAGAGATTCCGACCTTTGAATCTAGCCCACACGTCTCGGGAGGAAGCTGAAACTGGTGCTCCTCGAAAGAAAGCTTCGTAGCACTAAGCTGGTAAGTCTTTATCTCAGTCACCGGATCGAGAATGATCTTACGGAACAACACCATCGCAGAGATTCCCTTCGAATCCAAGCCTCTTGCAATGACCAAGGTCGTGACCATCGGGAATGTTTTCAACTCCTTCCCATATGCAATCTACGCATGGCTTGGCGCCACACGAAATACACGCGACGTAGAGATCCGTGTTCATAGGCCCAAATCCGCATTGGCAACAGTAGAAGGTTTTTCCAGTGCAAGTGTTCATGGTTAAACTCAGTGCGTTCAGGAAAAGAAGCTTGAAGAAGTAAAGCAGGCGGGTATATGGTGTTCAAAGAGCTGGAATGAATGTGTTCAGAGAACTGAAGTGGATGCGTTCAGAGAGCTGAAGTGGATGCGTGCAGAAAATGGCCATGGATAGCGTGGCATCAGTTTCAATTTGTACTTCTTCGTTGCCTGCATATCCATTATCTCAAGGCTCATTTTCACGTATTTTCGGTGTGCCAAGTTGGCTGTGCTCTCTAGATCAGAATTCGACATCTCGAATGAGAACGAAAAGATGTCTCAAAACCATGCTGAGGCGGGTTTTGCTAGCCAGCAAGGCGCTCATTGTGGGCTGTGTCTCTATTGCGCAAATAGGGGAAACCTACAGCTGCGCGTTCGTGCTCGTCCTCAAATACGCAGCTGCGGGTCTCGGGGGATGCGGTTATTTTGTGCTGGGCGGCCTTACCTGTCTGCCCAGGCAAACTGTCTCACCGGGGAGTAGGCAGCACTGTGCTACTGATTGGACGCCGTCGCATGGTAAGCTCCGCTTCTTGCTTTTAAAGGTTAGCTCAATGTTTCCAACGTGAGACGTCATTTCCTGAGGACACCAAGGGTGGCTGATGGCTTCTCTCAACCTCTTTAAACGTTGAACATATCCGAACGATGCCCAACGTTTATTCAGTGACAGTATATTGATAGACGTTGCCCAACAACTCTTGGCGGCGGCTGTCAGTTCCGATATCCGCAGTTGCGTACAGGGAAACCAGGCCAAGGCTTACTTCATACGACGCCCCGTTACTTATGTCCCGGTGAGGCTTTAACGGGCGGTTTCCCACTCCTGCTACAAGGCTATCCTCTCTTACTTTGCCCGGCACAGGCACCGATCACGTTCTTTCACAACAGTGTTCAGCTCTGCCTCGAAGGCACCAGTATTGACCAAAAGTAAAAACAGAGTTGGTTCGCTCCACCCTACATTCTAGATCATGAAGTGAGGCTCTTACATCTCTGATTCATAGAAAACATGTCAAGAAACCCATATGGGGAGGCCGCACGCAAACGCCCGAGGGGTTACGTCCGTGGTTCGCCAAGCGAGAGGCCTGAGTACTACGCAAACCAGCACCCACTCCCTTACCGAGACGCCTTTGACTATTCCAGCCAGTCTCACAGATTGAGCCCTAACCAGGCTCATCAACAAGGCTTCGATAACGTCAGTCGCGAATATGATGATGCCGCTCAATATACTGTTGATCAAGAGATGGAAATTACGAGTTCAGGTGATGCCACCCTCGACCCGACGCATGGTTCTGGGTTTAGAGATGCAACGTGAGTAAATTTCATTTTTATAATAGCTTTACAGTTGCTCGTCCTAGCCCGAGGCTCACGCATGCAGGTCCAGGTACTACGAAGCTTCGCTTCAGCAAGAGCTGTCGTCCCAATCAGCGGCATGGGGCCAATATCTACCTGCTGACTACGACCCCCATGCTATTCAAGGAACATATGTGAGCGACTCAGAGCCAGCTAATGAAGCAGAGGAGTCATATATTTATGAGTCTATCGTTGCTGGTCCTGCTGAAAACCATGGAGCCAATCATGAACCCGAACAAGCCGATGCCAGGTCATCCCAAGACACACAACACTCGACAGGAAGTGACGGCAGAATATGCTGCCCTTACATAATTAAGGAGCCACATTTACCACCAGTATCCACTGCGTGCTGGAGTACTGGTTTTCCTAATGTGTCTCGACTAAAGTAGGTTGATGATCCTGGTGCGAAATAGTTTCGATCTAACCTTGTATCAAGGCAGCACCTAAAACGCAACCACAGCATCGACCTACCCTTTCAAGACAGGGACAAAACAGAGGTAGAAAAGTTTGAAAACATATGGAGGCAAATCTTCCCGGACTTCACCGGTCAGATCCCAACACCATGTACGACGCAAACACGTTGCCACCGCCCCTTGCCACCGTGATGAGCAGCTGAGTCTTGACAGATGGCTGGGACCGAGAAGCCCTACAGCGTCGACAGAACCTACGAGTCATCGAGGAGCACGATGAGTATATTCGTGCTCAGCTATCACAACGCTGCCCACAGCTGGGATTCGTGTTAGAAGACATCCTAGCAGATTTCCAGCACTTGCGAAACGATTTGTTGCCCCATCAAGGCTGACGAGATTACGAAGCACTCGCGCGTACTGCCGTACAACCAGTCATCCATCGATTCCCCCGTCTTGAGTTGGTTCCTTGCCCCCATTTCGACCCAAGCGAGAGCTGAAGTCTACTAGAGCTTTCTATTGTTAACGGCACGCCACATAACTCTGGGAGATTGAACCAGCTCCGCCACAGTGATTTGCTGTGCGCTAATCCGGTGACACACGAACTGTTTCCGATTTGCTGGGCTTCTTTGGCGGAGCATGGGCCAGGCACCAATCAAACGGCGCCACCGGTTTTCTAGCGGCTTGAGTCATTTCTCGAAGGACCAGAGTCATGGACGGTACATACTATTTGCTATGAACAGTTTTATTCAGAATATCGCAGGCGCGTATACTTGGCGGTGGTCTTTTTTATATTACTGCGCACAAGGCTACATCTGGTGATGCCCAGTCCATGTTGGATAAATTCCTTCGCTTACCCAAGCCCTTTGGTTCAAATCAACACAGCCACAATTGCAACGCGGCGCATGTGACCCCCTGCGTCTTCGCCCCATTGCTGCCTATTTTCTCAAGAGTCTTATCTCACGAGAATCTTATTCCGCGTTTGCGAAATCCCCAGCCTTGCCTCCTCGCTCTCGGACTCCACTGCATGATTCATTGTTGAGCCTCACTTAAACCATCTTCTGTCTGGTTCTCCCACCAATCCTGTGTTCTATATTATTAGCCTTACTAATTCTTCGCTGTATAGTCTTAGAAACCAACAATTATCGAGACTAAGAATCTCAACGCAAAGAACCTACATCCACCACGACAGAGTCCTATCTATGGTGGACTACCGATCATCTTGAGCCGTTGGTACCACTGCCGTTGCTTCCCACCGCCGATTCCGATCATACCGAAGGCTTCGAGGTTCTGTTTCGGAGTAAGGAGTACCTACAAAGACAAGCCCATAGGGCACATCTGGGCATCTCGACAATCGCGTAGGTAATGGTTATACGTTGCGGCTTCTGCAAAGCCCCCACAATCACATACTTTGATTTTCTTGGCTAAAGCAAAGGTGGCCATATCTCGTTTTCTGTAGTTTTCTATTCTTTTCCTACCTTCGGGGCCATAAGAAATCTCGTTTGCGGCATCACTACTTGTTCGAACGCCTTTCATATTATGCAACCGTCACTCCGTTGTCCAGAGAATAGTACCAAATTACAAGGAAGGTCAGCATGTGCTCAGCTCGCATTGGCATGGCTGAACAACAACATAGCGAGGGCTCGCCCCCGCCGCAACACTTGAGAGGGCATGATGGGTCTGCGGCAGATATTCCTCTGCACCAAAAGGAGACAGTCCCACCACCAAAGAGGGACGCCCCTTCGGCTTTGTCGAGTCCCTCCAAAAAGCGGAAGCTGGATCAACAGCCGGACGGAGACTTGGACGAGATACAAGACGACAAGAAAAGGCTCGCTTGTCCCTTCTTCAAACGAAAGCCTACAAAAACTCGTCTTTCTTGTGTGTATCCGGGATTTAGCAGCATAGCTAGATTAAAGTAAGACCTCCCCTTCTCCCATATCGCTTCATTTCACAGATCGTCATCTGACATAGTAAGGGAACACCTCTACCGGCAGCACATGCTACCTCAGCACTTGTGCCCCAGATGCTTAGGAACTTTCAAATCGGAAACGGAACTTCGAGAGCATTCGCGCGCTCTAGAACCTTGCCAAGTAGACACAGAAACTCATATAGAAGGCATCACCCTTGAGCAGGAAAAGGCTCTCAAAAGCAAGAAACGGACAAGCAAATCTGGCAGCAACTCCAACGAAGACAAGTGGCGGGACATATACAGCATCTTGTTTCCGGATGAAAAGATACCTTCAGCCTGTAAGTTCATCTATGGCAAACATATCGGCCCATGTACTTACTGGAGCCTAGTCTGCGATACGGTTTCCAGCAGCCCGCTGTCAGAAGAGATTCTGAGGCAGGAGCTGCCCGATCTTGTAAAGGCTGAGATACAAAAGAATAAGGGCCTCTTGGATCACAGCAAGACGTTTCTCGACATTTTGTCGAGATGTCTGGAGCAAACTTTTTCAAGATTACACCACAGTACTTTTGAGGGGCAGCTTGGTGCAACACCTTCCACCACTGAGACGTCGCCACCTGGTCCACTTGAGTCAGTTGATGATGCCGATGGAGAGGTCAGAACATCAAAGGGAAACGAGAATCCTGCGCACGATCCAACCTCACCCCGGTCTACCGTGAGCACGGTCGAAAGTACCAGAAATGATCAAATGAGCAACATCTCGGCTCAGTCAGACCCACAAGCGGAGCAAGGCGTCAAGACCGAAAGCGGGGGTTGAGTAATACGAAAAAGTTTGCTGATCAAACATCGGTCAAACTATTCTGAAGTTTTTTACATACATCCTTGTTCATATGTCCTGGCATCCACACAATCCTTGTTTTTTGACTTTCCTTTTCGAATTTGGCATCACAACCCCTGAAGCATATTTACGCGTCACTGCTTGTTTTTCTTTTGTATTTCCTTTTATCTTCTTTTAGATCTCCTATCTTTATTTCTTTTCGGCATTGTAATTGTGAAACATACTAGAATGGGAATGTATAGCACTATTTAATTCTGTATCTAAATTGCAGGCTATAGGTGAGCCTGAACAGCTATCGAGACGCCCGAATTTCGAGGCGGCGAATTCTAGGCTGAAGATGTCTCGCCTAACACATGGGATAGCCCCGGTCATAGGAGCGAGCAGGTAGGTCTTGTGCAATTGTTGAAGATGCTGTGCCCGGCAAGAAGTGCCCTGTTTCGCTTATCCTATCCTATGCAAGGCTGCTTTCGCTCAAATGCGCAGGTGCGCATTTACGCCAAGGCAGCCTATCAACTAGGCAACGAAGTCTCCCCACCATAACCAGCACCCACCAGTCATGCGTACATCAGCCTGTCATACGTGCAGCTCGCCGAGGTGCTTCCGATTGACTACATAATCATCAAGTTCCCCTGCCGACTGGCCCCGCTTTTGTAAGACTTCCCTCTCTTTCGTCAGGTAAGGACTCCCATATGTCCACCGGCCCCGTCTTTTTCAGCCAAAAAATCTTCTTCGACGTCTTTGAGGCCCAAAGATTAGACAAAACTAATAGCTATTTGAGAGCAGCTGCGAAAATCCCAAAACTGCGCAGCGATTCCAATGATTTCTACATTTCACGGCCAACCGTGTGGACGTGAACTCCATTCTTAGAGGTTTCAAAGAATATTTCGGGAATAAACACCTACTTTTTTCTTTCCTTTGCATCTAATGTCTGAGCGGATCTCTCCTGAAAACGTGGGGCAAGAGTTGAAAAAGAGGAAAGTCAGCTCATCTTCCTCTGTTGTCAGTTCCAATAGTCCTCCAGGTTGTCCGTGCGGTCAACACTGCAGCTGTGCTGCATCAAAGGAAAAGGCTCCCAGTCTCAAGTTCGCCTGTCCGTATTACCGGAGATATCCACACCAACAACCTTCATCCACGTCATGCGCATATCCCGGCTTCCCCACAATTTTCCGAATGAAGTAAGTCAAGATCATGCTTTCAATATCGCATCATTAATTACCAACTCGACAGGGAGCATCTATACAAGAAGCACAGAGCATTGGGCACAAGATGCTCCAGGTGCTTAGAGACCTTCGATACGGAAGATGCTCTCCAGGATCACCAAAGAGCTCCAGATGCTTGTGAACTTCGACAACCCCCACAGTCCTCAGGGTTCTCTAAAGACCAAGAACGACAGCTTCGGAGCCGCAAACGATCACCCGGGTGCATGAGCGAAGAAGAGAAATGGTTGGAGGTATATCGCATCCTGTTTCCCCAAGACACTGACAAACCCACTCCATGTGAGTGAAACGATCCCTACTACAATAAACATACTATATAAAGATCGACATTGACCTCTCTCAGACGTTGAAGGGGGTTGCCCGCCAGCTTTGGATTTTCGCCGATACCAAGACTTCAGTCGTCGAGTATTTCGTCACGTTTTGATGCACGAGTTTAGGCTCTTCAACTGGTCCCATGATGCTAGCTTTGACCAAATGATCAACAAAAATATCGTGGATGTTGCCATGGAATGTCAAGAGCAGGTATTCCAGAAATTTGTGGAGGATAATCCTACCGGCACAGGAGTACAACCACCCGGCACATTTTGGAAAGACACAACCGAGATGAGTGTCAAGCCTCCTCTATCATGTAGTTCGACTGTTGGGAACGATTTGGGAACGGATATGGAGTCTTGGCCACTGGATTTCATGGACGAAACCATGTCACCACGAAGCATCGAAGAGTACAACATGATATCAAATGTGAGCATTAGAGAAGTGGAACGAGACAAGTTTATTTTGCACTCTAATAAGCTTCAGGGAATGAGAAAAGTCAATTGGGGCAGTCCGTCCGATATGGGAACTTCGCCCTCCGTAGATGCTCCGGAGGTTGATTTAAAGGCAATGGCTGAAGAAGAATTCTTTGGTGGACTGAACTTCGATTCCAACCTGTTGTTCACTTTCGATGGAGCAGCAACGGGCTAACTGGAGTGGAGACATGATGTTTGGGCTCTATATCTGGGCCAACTACGAGATTGGTCGGGCAAATTCTTTTGTTTGGCTTTCTTCGCAGATGCTTAGATCTTCTCTCACACAGTATGACTCGTTTTGAAATGAGCAACTTTCATGGTACCTAATACGTCTTTTAATGCCTTTGAGTGTCGTGCAGCTATCGAGAGGGATTTTCAAGTTAGTGCTATGCAAGTGGGTAATAGTAGAACGAGACGAGTGTGACACCTCTTCTGAAACAACTTTGCCCTATCACAGCGTTTGAAGTAATCATAAGCAGTACATTCGCATTCCCCATAAGATAAGCCAAGGTCCTATCAGCATGTGACTGATCCCAGCTTTGAGTTTCAGTGAGAACATGCAGATGAATGGCCTTCGCCAATAGTTTTCAGGCCCTACTGTGAAGTCGCCCAGAAATTGCCTGGTAAGTCACCGGACGACATAGCCTTCGTCTCACGTAAGCTGTGCAGAATTGATTGGCTGCGACTTGTTGCACATAGCCTTGCCCGTGTCTGTCCCACAACAGATATCACGCAACTGCGCAATATCATGCCGTACGACATTTGAGACATGTTACGTCATTGTTTGGGGGCCAAATTGAGAAATGCGCATCTGCGAAGCTCTGGTGACTATATTAACACGACCTAGTTCGACTTGCTCTACGTTTCATTCTAAAGTTCTACAGGACCAGCTTTCAATTATTTGATCTTCCCCGCACGTAGCGGAGGGAGGTATTCCTCGCCTCCGCTTTCTTTATCAAATTCCCACTAAGAGTTCGAAAAGTGCGGCCGAGGAAGCATACCCGGTCGTTAAAAGGTCTTGTTTAAAACTTGCATGTCCATTTTTCTTCCGAAAAGCAGGTATACAGCACGCAGACTTTACGTCTTGCTTCTTGCCCGGATTTAACACCGTCTCACGGCTCAAGTAAGATGTCTCAAGTACTAGCTTTATTTGATCTGAAGTTTTAATAATGATGTAGGGAGCACTTATATAGGCAACACAAAATTTCTCCACACTATTGTCATAGGTGTTGCTCGGACTTTGATTCCGAACAACTGTTGCGGGATCACCAGAGGGAATTATAGGGCTGTGAAGTTCGCGAACAACAGAGCTCAAGAGGATTGATCACCTCTGAACAAGAAAGAGAGCTAAAGAGCAAAAAGAGGTCAAGGAAGAACCAATCAGAGGAGGAGAAGTGGAAGGATGTTTATCGAATCATTTTCCCTCAAGATTCGATTATACCATCTCCTTGTAAGTTCACGTACCCCAGGATGACTTCTGAGAAAACCTCATGAGGGAATACAGATCTACAAATCGAAACCTCAGGGCGCTTCACCAAGTTCCAGGAATTCAGCGAAAGGAATGTGGACAGCATTCTAAACGATCGGCTCAAGCGGGCAGCTGAGGATGATGACTATTTCAAGGATGAGGAGAGGAAGAGAAAGCTCCATAATCTGTTCCGTGATGTACAAAACGACACTTTTGCTCTTTTTGAGCAATTAGAGAGCGAAAGAGGATCCGAACCAGATGGCCAAGCACGAGAGAACTCGAGTGCCTCCCGCCTGTCGTCCCCTGTCCGAGAACAGCAATCACCCAAAGCACCCGACACAAGTACGATGAAGAGTCCCCATGATATTGAAGAGCAACATTCGTCAGAATTCGCCCCAGATCAAGTATCTGCAGAACCGGCCATCTTCTGCGGAAACTTGTACGAAGACTTTCTTTCGCCAGCGTTGCCTCGTCACGTAGCACCGCCAGATGACTCCTTGGAACTCGTATCACAAATAGAATTGCGAAGCGATCTTCTTCTCCAGACCGACACTACAGATCAAGATTCCCATCAGCTTTCTGTTCAGAATTGGGAAGAGCAACTGGATCTGGGCGTCGAATTTGTGGGCTTTACCGAGGAGTTCCCGGGACACTACAACACAAACACACTGGCACTTCCGTTCCCTGATGACTTCGACGCAGTCTTTGACGGCTCATCAAGTAATGATTGGTCATTTACGTTCAATCCAGAGTGCAATGAATGACCAGAAGCAACAGTGCAATCTTTCAAGTTGGCAGAGTCTTTTGGTCACTTTACGGATCCTTACAGCGTTCTCTTAGTGTGGATGCAAATTCACAGCAGTTGATTCATTGTAGTCTCTTTTTTTCCTGATGTTTTATCTTAAGAATTTTGGTATCGTACAATTCTACGTGCACATCAAATGCTCTTTATCAGGCTGTTCAATATTCACTCTTGTATAATCTCGCGCTTGACTATTTATGTGATTGTTTCACAGGTCTGTAGCTTCAAAGATTTACCTCCTTCTTGTAGCATAATTTCGGAAGTACTGGCACTGTGAGACTTCGATGCTATGTTGTGGTTGGCAATAATTCGGTCGGAGTTCCCGCCGCCCGTTCGGTCTCGGCCCGGACAAAAAAATTTTTGTGGCCTCGGCCCCACAACCACCACCTCTGCCACACAAGATCCAGAAAGCCAGCTATCATGAGTATCGCTTCTGAATGTAATACATGCGATAGTTTTGCGTATAAATAATGCTGCTTTGCGTTTGCTTTGCCCCGTGTCACAGGACAACCTGCGTCGCATTTCTGACTGAGGATCCACCCTCCCGTATCGCTTTCAAGCCACATTGCCATGGCAAAAGCCAAAAAGCAAAGGGACCAGGCACTGCAGAAGTTTCTGCTCTCCCACGCCCGTCTTGCTCGCGTACCGCCCGCCCAAAATCCCGACATCGTGCACCCCGTCCACACCGCCCCCCGCCGTGCTCCCCGCCCCAAAACAACCGCCAAAAAGGCAAAAGAGAACGAGTAGGTCCTACCCGGGATCGAACCGGGGTTGCAGGAATGCTCTGGAATGATCAGAATCCTGAGTGCTAGCCACTACACTATAGAACCGAATGATTGCTGGTGGCGCTTTTCTAGTACCTGAAGAATGAGATCGCACATTGTTATTATATACTCTAAACACTGCTAAAGTCATAGAGCAGAGCCTGAAGCTCCCCTGGTTTGCTGATCTACTGCGCCGCGTCAATTCAGTGTCAATGCTACCATGTCTTGAAGGCCTAGCGCCTCCGTCAACGTAGGTTATAATAAAACGCGTTTAAGACAGAAAATTAGCTAGAAAGAAGAGGTAATACATTAGCATCTGTTTTTATAAACGATCTTCTTATATGCGTCTATAACAATTGCCTAACTTTTAATAAGCGTTTGTAGACTATAACAACTTAGTCATTTACTCAAAACTGTTGCCGTGATTCCTACGATAGGATTTTTATAAGCTATTTAACGTCACATTTGACTAACGGTTTGCATGCATTGTGCTCAAGCGACCATGCTTCGCTGGTGTATATTACATATCTGCCGCGGGAGCGTTATAACTAAAGCTCCGCATCGGCTGCTTGCATAGTACGAGATGTACCTGAATTTCAGCCTTTAATTTCAGCAAGACGTCGTCGACGGGTCACCTTCAATTTTAGACATAAACAAAAGTCGTTCATCATGTTTCATTACCGGTTTACTGAACATCACCCATGTCATTTCATTTATTTAGCGAACTTCGGAGTCACGTACGTGCTTGACAGCCTGGCATTGCAGAATCGATAACATTCAGGATATGTGGGAGCGAATGGACGACAAATCGCAATGTAGCAACTAAAAGAATGTCCGAGATTTCCCCTCATCAACGTATCCCTCCAAAGCACGACTGTGCGTTCCTTAGTCGACGGGCTCGCCATGACTAAGAAGACCTAGGCTCGGTGTAGTCGCACTTGAGGTCGTAAAACTGGACGCCGCGATAGGTTCCCTCCGTCGTGACCTCGTCTGTTTTCCAGCAGTCGGAATGCCGGTTAAAAGATCGAAGCCATAGTGCAGCGAGTGATAATTATAACGCTATAGAACCGAATGATTGTTGGTGGCGCCTTTCACTATAGAACCAGTTGCACTCGCTAGAGTGCTGATTGTTGAAGGAGCGTTTGCGCGCAACATTTTTGACACCATTGACAAAGAGCCCGCTGGTTACGCTTTGCCATGAGGGCAGCGGCTTGCTGATTGCTGCTTCTGTTAGCCTGGTTTACTCTTTTTTTTATCACCACAATATCGTTCTTTCCCGATTGGGACGGCACTAGTATATCACCGCCACTCGCCGCTTCTACGAATCGTTATCCTTTCGCATTCTTTAACGACATTCATAAAGCACGTGGATTGACTGACAATTGGTTGGATAAATCGAGACAGCTGACAAATTCGAAGCATCGTTTTGAGTAAAAACAGACGAATCCAATACGGGTGGGTCTCTTCGCATGTGCTCAGTGGGGCGTCAGGTCCTTCGGCATTCTGTGACTTGTTGAGAAATCAGACTGTTGAATTTTCAAATTTGTGTCCACTATTTGTTTCCCTTTTCTGAACGAACTGCGGTAATACATGTGGGCCTGTTGAAACTATCGGACAAGACCAAGTGTTGAATGACACATCAGACGAGCCATTTCAACAACTTCCCAACCGGTAAGCCACTTGGAAATTATTGGAAAAATTTTTTGACTAGTTTCTGAGCCGAAAGTCACAGAGCGTTAATGCCTCTCACAGTGAGGGCTCAACAAGTTTGAGTATTCTAGGGATGATTGACTGTCAAGGGGGGAAATGTGGTGATTTTCTCGAGCAAGGCTTGGGCCAGACAGACTGCAACATGGCATAACCAATCAAATCGTTGGTGATTTTGGTGCTTTTGATATTCCAAAGCAGCTTCTGAGCAGATAGTAAAATGACACTTTTCAATAATCAAGTTTCGGGGATGGCACGGTTGGAGTGATTGCAAACTGAACTAAATCGATTATTGGATATCATGTATAGCGAAAATAACCACATTATGGTCTTCCACCGTCTATTGCTTGAGCGCCACCCCAATGCTCGTCAAGTAGCCACACCGGCCCTTCGTCGCCGAATCTACATTCTCCATCCTCGTACCATTCGTCTCGTACACCAACCGATTGAAGCCCGTCGAAAAGCTCGGTTGCCACGCTTCCCATCTCGGGGAGCCGGGCAGCCTGTACTCATTCGGATCGTAGCACCTGATAAAGCTGGTCCAATACGCCTGGATGATGGGCACCATGGCAGAATTGACGCCGCCGGGATAGTAACTGGTGGGAGAGCCACCGTTGGTGTTCTCAGGTCCCCAAATAGCATTGACCTCAATGGTGTGCGGGACACCGAGGCCCTGGGCCATCTGGTCGGGGTCCTGCACATTCCAAAGATAATTCCACGAGTGGCCGTTGGTGGCGCGGGCGAGCTGGGAGGTCACGTAGAAGCCCGGGCAGGTGTAGCGCATGTCGCCGTAGGCATTGCTGACTTGGCGCCAGTACAGCCCCGTGCCAGGGAAGGTGGGCGTGCCATCTACAGGGTAGAGCTCGTTGATGCGGCGCAGCTGCTCGAGGGTCAATGCGGGGAATTGATCTTTTAGGAAGGTGTTCGAGTCGCCAATGGTCGACGTGTTCTTCGGGGTGAAGACGGTGCCTTCGTTGGTGTCGTCGCCGAAAATAGTCGGCACACGGATGAAACGGCCCTCGGCAAAGAGTTTGTACGTGTAGTCAGGAACAAGGTCATAGTCGATGGTTGTGCTATACATGTACAATGGCGGGTTCTGGGCCCCAGGCAGGGGGGTTTGGATGTTTTCGGCCTGCAGGGCTGCGACGGGCAGGCTACGCAGACAGGCAAGGGTGTCGACGTAGCTGGCGCAACCGGTCCGGATAACAAGGTTGTCGTACATGAACTGGCTTTCCGAGAAGGTGTAGATGGAGCCGAACGACTGGCTCTCGGCCGCGGTCGCATGGAACAAGCCGTCGTCGCGCCCGCCGTACGCCGTCAGGAGCAAGGTGACCGCGGCAGCTCCGGCACTGGTGCCGCCAACAACAACTACCGAAACTCTGTTAGCGATTCACATGCCGACAAGAGTGGCGGGAGGCCTTACCGTGATCCGGATCGCCGCCGAACTAAGCATGCGTAGGACGTATCAGAGATATGATCTACATGTTGCAGAGTATGGGGTTGAGCACAGGACGCGTACCTGACTAATGTACTTCTGAACCCATTGGAGCGCTTTGATTTGGTCTTTCAGGCCATTATTAAGACTGCCGCCCTTGGCAACCTCTTTTCCCGCAAGGAAGCCATAAGGGCCGACTCTGTAGTTAAAATTCACCACGACGATGTTCATGCCAGAGGCCTGTATCAGCCCTTTGCCGTTATAGTTTGCGTTAGTGTTTCCGTTGAAGCCGCCGCCCTGAATGTAGAAGTAGACTGGCAGCTTGGAGTCTTGAGTGGCATTGCTTGGGGCGTAGACGTCCAAGAACAGGCAGTCCTCTGACGTCGTGGTGACCGAGGGCGAAGCCCCCGTGGCTATGCAAAGCGGGCCATGCTAGGGATTGGACATGCGTCAGTGGTGAAGAGGCGGGCGAGCACTGGAGCGGTAGATGCTCACGTTTGTAGGAAAAGATCAACGCAACAGCTTCGATACATACTTGATTAGCGAGGGTCACGCCGGATACGGTGTACGGATCGCGGGGAGCAGCAAAGCGGAGGTCACCAGTAGGAGGGGCGGCGTAACGCAGGCCCAGCCATTCGGTGATACCATTCGCGTAGGGAGTTCCCTGATAGGTCGAGTAGTCCAGGGGCACCGTCGGATTGACAGCAAGGACGGTGGCGAGATTGAGCGCGAGCAGGGCGAGCACGATCATCTTGTCCAGGAACGGCGGTGGTACTGAATCGCAGGACTGCAAAGAGACATTGTGCAGGTACACAGGAGGCTTTATACAGGCACGCAGGCGGGCAGGAATGCGGGCACAAACATAAACCCCTTGCGGTAGACCGGCGTATGTGGCGTTGGGAAGGAGGAGGGGAGCGTGACATGGCTCGGCAGTCCGTCTTGACCTAGATTAAGCTCAACGATCCTACGCTGGCCCAAAAGCGGGTACGGCTTGGAGGATTGTGCGGAGACGACGGATGGCGCTGCGGGGCAGAGGTTCCCCCGCCGAACTCGTCACGCTTCCGAAGCGGCCGCGTGATGACTGCATGTGCAATGCAACATGTATTGATGGACCGACTAGGGACGGCGACCGGTGAGGCGTGCGGGTGGCTTGAAGGTTCGCGGGCGCAATGCGATGCGAGTGTTCGGCCAGCCGACGAGCCCGAGCAGCGCGGTGTTCTGGATCGGCCTCGAAGGACCCTGGGGGAATGAAGGACGAAGCTTATCTGGAGCCCGCGGGCTTCGGCATCGGGTCTCAGGAACGCCGTTTCATGCCGGCCTCAGGCACCGTGTCACGTGTGCGAGCGTCGATTATGGCGGGGGAGGGCGGCGGGCCAAGACAGGCGGCGGTGAGCCAGTCAGACGGTGCGGAGCGGAGGTTCGTGTCGCCTGATATGAGAGTGAAACTTCTGCCCAAGAGCCTACATACTTCGCTGCGGCCTACCGCTATGTCGGAACCTCACCAAATGAGCTTCTCGTGCCACTGCGCGCGCGCGGCCACCCAGGCGCTGCTGCGTGTGCGCACACTGAGAGGTGTTCCAGCCAGCAGCCGTCACGTTGCCGCTGAAACATCAGCGCAGTCGCTGCTTAGTCGATGTGTTCGCGTTCCAGACTTAAGCGCGCGCGCGCTAAGCTCAGCGGTCGCTTGCGGCAGGCACACGTCGCGGGGCTAGTCAGTCTGGAGAACCCCTTGGCCGTTGATTCGGATTGTCGCTCTCCTTTCTCCTGCGTTATCTCATCGCAAAGTTTCCGCCCCGGCGGCTCGCAGCGTGCACTGATGCACCAGCGATATTCATAGCAGGCCAATGAGCGCCGGACCGCCCTCCACACTGCACAATTGGACTCCCAACCTAGTGACCGTTGGAGCACGCAACACCGTGTCGGGCGGGCGCTATACGTACTAAGTTGCTGGATCTGAACTTACACCTAGCCGTCGCGACGACGCCTTAGCCCGCGCGAAAGCGAACACGGGCCCCATCTGGTAAGGCTGGGAAGCTCCACGGTGGCAGTGTGACAGGCGCGCGGCCCTCGCGCTCGGACGTGCCTCGTGCGCTCGACCTACACATGGGCCCCCTGGCGCCTGACAACACACGGAGCTGACACACTCAAGCCAAGGCTGCCACTAATCACCGTGCTTCCATGCCCGAGCGGTCGTCGGGCAAGAACAACATCCATGGCTACCCGCAGCTGACGGAGGCCCCGGCGCAAAGAAGCTATGGCGGCGGCCGTCATCGATCCGGCCTGTTCCTGCCTCCGCCACAACCACCACGCTATCTATAATACCTACCGCCCCCGCTGCTCTCTGCTCCAGCTCATCACCACCAACACACTCCACCACAAACAACAACAACCAACAAGCACTAGACGTGCTCCACCAATCGCAATGGCCTACTACCAAGCACACCTCCTGCTGCTGGCAGGCTACTCTCAATTCTTTGTCTCCGGCCTGGTGCTGCCCCAGCCGCCCGTCGACGACGACGAGGACTACGAGATGACCCCGGAGGAGGAAGAGGAGATGGAGAGCTTCATGGACGAGGACGAGTCCCCCGAGGACGCCACCATTGTCGTCGACGAGCCCTGCCCCAGATTCGCTGCTGCCGACGACGACGAGGACTTCGACATTGAGGACGCCGAGCCTGTCACCCCGGTCACGCCCGCAGGTCCCGTGCCAGGTACGACAAGCCACAGCCACGCAGCGTCTGCGACATTTGCTAACTTCCCTCCAGAGCAGAGGCGTCGCAAGAGGCTCTCCGTTGTAAGCGAGTCGCACGTTCGAACCATGTCGCGCTGGTTGCTCGACTCAGCAATTTCCCTGGGGGATCGCCAGCGCCAGGTATCAAACCCTGAGTCACTTTCGGTGAGTATCTTATCTCCCTCAATCCGAAAGCGACCCTTCACTAACAGTCAACAGTCTCCGCGCGAAGAGCACGAGGCCAAGCGCTTCTGTAGCAGCCGCAAGCCGCGCCTGCCTGCCATTCAGACGTCCTTCACCTGCATGCCTCCCCGGCTGTCGGTGGCCTGAATGCACTCCGTCTCCGAAGGCATCACCGCTTTCGCTTTCGCCTCGTATAGCCCTACCTTTCCCGCTGTGGAGACTCTCGCCAAGCCACTCCTGTGGTCCCTTTTTTCGACAAAAGGTCAGTCTTGCTCCGTGCGCTCCCTGTGCACATCGCCCATGCGCAAATTGCTAACGGAGTGTGTATAGGACATTGACTCGCTAGGCCAGAGCTTTTTCCATTCGCGACCCATCAGGCGCCCCATCGAACCATTGACGTTCGTTGGCTCAGCTGGCGTGATCACCGCTGCATGCTGCACCGGAGATCGTTGGGGTTCGCTCAAAGCCGGTTGAAGCCGGGTTCGGCAGCGCAGACTGCTGAACCCTGTCTGCTCCGCCGCCTCCTAACATCTCGTCCTCCTATTGATGATATGGTTTACACGTATGTGTTTCACCATGCGCCAAGGTCCAGGAGAGAAAGGGAGTAACTTTACTCCTACGCGAGCACCAGCTGCCGCACATGGCATTCGCCGTCTCATATTACCACGCTGCCTCATCGGCATTGCGCTCTTCTCTTCTTGTACTCTCCTTTTTCCTGTATATCTCTACCTGGTTGGCAGACACCGCGACGGATCTCCTTATGTTCTCATCTCATTTGTATGACAAGGATACCAGAATCTTCTTAGGCGCAAAAATACCGGGTTCTCATACTTGTTACAAAACTACTGCATTGGCAAAGGCGTTACAAAAAAAAGTCTACGGACGACGGGGCGTTGGGTTAGATGGCACAATCATACTTGCTTTCCTTAGTTACACGAAATCTCGTAGATCACCGTGGTGTTTTGGTGGAGAAGGCAATCAAACTCTGCATTTTCCGTTTGAATCTATCTGTAATCTTGATCTACGTCTTGTGCCTCAGTTCTTTCGTACCCACAGGTTGGCCATAGCGCTCCCCATTGCCTTCATGTGGAAGTCCATGCCCTAGCAACCACCGCCTGCTGACCTAGCAAAGCCACGCAAAAAGAAAATGAAGGCAACCGCCCGCCTGCTGTCTCATTATGCATTACTCGCAGATGCAATGCAAAAGAAAAGTCTAGGAAATGCAGAAGTCGATCTCAGAAAAGCAAAAGCTGCAGCCTCATCTTTTGCGATGTTCTGAGCAAGCAACAAAAATGCGCCGTCGTAAGGCCGATATCTCCACGACGCAAACTCAGAGAGCATTTTTGCTTTTTCACTTTTTCCTTCTCCACACAGCAGACGCCATGCTCTCCCGTCTCTGTGGTTCGGCCCAAAGGACGAGGGAGCTAAAAACTTAAGTTCGTGCCTTATCAAGCCGCGATACGCGTGTTCGTACCAGCAAGCAACGTCCCCCCAGCAAGTTCAGTCCCAAGGGCGCGGCACTGAAGGATTCTGTGGATTTTCCACACCCTTCACCCATGATTACGCACGTGCTGTGGCGCTGCCGCTACCGGCGGTGCTGGCCCTGCCGCTAGCACCACTACTGCCCGTACTCGGTACGTTCTTGCCGCTGCTGCCGCTGCTGAAGCACCGCGAACAAGCGCAAATGGTGCTGCTGGGGCCGGGGTCGGGGCCGGAGCTAGCCCGTCTCTGGTGCTGCTGCTGGCTCTTTGCAGCCTGGTGGTGGTTGCGCGCGAAGCTCGGGTCCGTGGTGGTGATGTCGGAGCGGAAGCTGGTCAAGACTCTGCCTGTACGTCATAACGTTCGTATTAGCGACTGTGATTCTCTCTTATTTCCTTTCTTTTTCCGTGTGTGCGCAGCATTGACAACAGGTATGACGTTGTGATGTGGGTGTTTGATGGGGATAGGGTGGTGGCCTGTGTGCAACGCGTCCGCTCTCAGCTCCGAGCGAACGCAGAGCGCGCTGCTCTCTCATCATTCGCCCCCTTCTCCGCCGCAATTCCGCTCCGCTGGGAGGAGGGAGGGGGGGCAGTGACGACAGCGCCTCACTTCTTTTGGGGGCCAGCCTCGCAAGATCTCTCCCAATCCGACGAACTGGTTTGCCTCTTTTTCTTTTTTTTCGCTTCTCCGCAATATCGTTTTTTTCTCGTTCTTCAGCGATCTCGTTCGATCTCTTCGCTTTCGCTTCAACCCCCCGGTCGTCTCGCGAAGTTCCCCACCCGCGCGTCAACCGAGAATAGATCTCTATCTCATCAATCAGGCCGAGCTCCGGTCGCGTTTTAAGATTGCGCCCTGCCAATCCATCCCCACAACCACGCCGTACCTGCATCTGGACCCACTCTGTCGGCGACCCCATGGCCCCCACCCCATAGGGTTCAGCTTGGTTGGGACAAGAACCACGTCACAAGCCACCGCTATCCCCGATGTGGTCCCAATCCACGAGATTGGGTCCAACGAGAGAGCTGCCAGCACACGTGGTGCCCGGGCGATGGTGGAGAAAGTGATGAACCGCAAGGGTAGTGAAAGAGATGGCAGTAACGAAGAAAGGAAAATGGGGGCTGAGAGAGAGAGAGAGGTTCCCCCCCCATCGCGGACTTACGGAAGTTTCCTGCGCCCCCAATCCCGTGGCTGACGTATCGATACACTCTCTTCCTCCTGCGACCGCTGCTGGTGTTCTCCTTCTGCTGATCGTCCTGCTCCAGCTCCATCATCCTGCCCTTCATCTTACCCCCAGCTTTCGACTGCGCCTGCGCTAGCGGCACCAGCGGTACCGCATCGTCGTCGTCGTCGTCGTCGCCTCCGTTCCAGCCGCCGCCGATCAACACGTTCTCGAACGACGCAGCGGCGCTATCGGCCTCGCCGTCGTCTTCAGCCGAGGCACCGACGCCACATCCAGCACCACCACCACCACCGCCGCCGCCGCCGCGGTGGCTGCCACGTGTGCTCGTTGTCATGGCGCGCATCAGGCGACTGGGTGCGTGGCCGGCATCGGGCCCGTTAGCGTAACCGGAGAGGAGGTGCGAGGGCAGCGTCGACGAACGGCGGGACCGTGGGCGGCGGCCGCCGCTGGCGGTCGTGGCGGCGGGGCGCGGGTTGGCGAGGGCGAGCATGGTGGGTGGGTGCTCTCTGGTTTTGTTTGGGTTAATGGTGTGTGTGGAGCTAGGGCGCTCCCGAGGTGAGGTGGTTTGGTGGTTTTGTGTGTGTGTGTCTGCGCCGGCGCGACGGTCGTTGCTGGATGGCTCTGGCGTCTGGGGTATGGCTTGGACCGAAAGCTCGACTGTGGTGGCGCGCGAGGCGGGATGTCGGTGGAGAAGGAAGCGCGGTGGTTGTTTCGTGGTCAATTGGTGCTGTGGATCCCCAAAGGAAAGGCAAAAGAAGGTAAGACAGGCGACTGAAGCAAGAGGAAGCTTGTGGTGATGGAGCTTGGTTTTCCTGTTATGGCGAGTGTGGGGGGCCCCAATATGGAGGAAACACCCACGCCGGAGAAATTAGGCAGGCCAGAAGCCCGCGACAGTAGTCTGCGACAAGAGCGCGATTGACAACTCAGCAAGCGCAATGCATAGACAGGACGAGGGATTGAAGGCGAGCAGCATGGTCAATGGTTCGGTCTGCAACCCTACTCGCCCGACGTGCGTATGAAGGCACGCAGGCTGCGCAAGAGTGACGCGCGACGTGCTACTGACCGCCTTGCCTGTCCATGCCTCTGGACGATCTGCGTCGCCGTTTCAGGGCGGGTGGAATGCGGCGCCCCACGCCCTCCCACCGTGTGCCATTGGTCCATGATGCGTGGGTGCGCCGTTACACTATGCTGTGTCAGTGTTGTAGAGCAAGCCTGCAGCGTCATTCTCGTCGACGAAACACCCACATACTTCTGCCCGAGATCGTGTCAGTCTGCCCGAGGCACCAAGCGATAATAATTGAAGGTTTAGCTAATCTGGCCGGCGGCCAGCTGTCACCACCCACGCCCAACCCGCGTTGAATCCACAGGATCGCTAATCTGGACAGATACCCGATCCGCAGGGATCGACCCGCCCTGCGAAATCCTGCGGCTGCGACGGCAGCGAGGGATGATGCGAGACGAAACGAAACGTTTGATGAAACGGGCATCCTTCTAGAAGGAAATTTCGAAGGTCCCAGCTGCCTCATTCTCCCTAGCCCCCTTTCTTGCGTCTGTGCTGTCGTCGTCATATTTTTAGTTTGACGAACAAAAGTTACAATCGCCAGATAATAATTCTACCTATACTAGGAGCAATAGGAGACGCCAGCACAGCCGCCGTCGCCTCCTTCTTCGTCGCCTTAACGAGCCATCAGTGTCCGTCACCGCTTGTTTACAGCTAGCAGTATTTGGGCAACGGCGTACCACAGATGACTCTACCTTAGCTCGCTGCGCCGGTCGGGCGCTATCCATGGCGCCTTCGAACGGCGGCGCTACTGGCAGGTACGCTACTTTTTACCCTAGCAATCAGTCCACCGCTCCTCAGATCCTCAAGGTGGTGTGGTGCTACCCGCACAGAGCCTCATCAGACGATCCACAGGGTCCAGTCGGTGCGCCGGCACTTCCTCGTGCGCTTCGACCATCTATCCGCCTCCTTCCAGTGCGCTTCCAGAAGGTCGAAGAATAAAAAAAAACGGGTGGCGGGTAATTTCCGAGCCCTTTTTTTTCAAGGCGCGCGCGAGTATCCCCGCGCAAAAAAACGGCGTGAGCGGCTCGTGATGAAACGCGTCACAGCGTCGACAGGTTTTTCAAAACCGACAGGGCTGAACTGGACCCACCTCTCAGAGATCCTGTGGGGATCACTGGGGGCGGTGTTGCGCGTGATGTAATACCTACTCTCTCTCGCTCATTGCCGTCCAATATTGTATCTGTGCCGCAGTTCTTTTTTCCAATCGCAGTGAGAGCGTATGCGCTGGCTATAGTCGCATGAACCGATTTCTCCCGAAAAGCCCATGCTCAGTCCTTTCTTTCTAGAAAACGAGTGCTCAGTACGCATCTAGACGCGTGCAGACGGGAGCAAAGACGCGAAAAAAAAGCTCACCGCCTAACGTCATCCGCCGACGACAGCCTCGTAAGGCGAGCAACAAAAGGATGACGCCAGTGACGCTACACACAAGTGCCCGGCGCGAAGGAATTGGCAAAGAGACGATCGAAAACGGCGTCGGCGGCTAGTAGAGGCGGTCAAGGCGCAGCTAATCCCTTATTTTTCCCTTCGCAGCTGAAAGATGGTCCGAGGGCCCTGGGCCAAGCACGAAGTACGACAACGGACGTACCAGCTGACGGCATGTTGGTTAGACAACGGGACGGGTAAGAAATTTTTTTTTTATCTTGCTGGACGCCGGATTCAGTACTCGTGCGAAGTTGGTGCGCGTGTGCGAGCTGTGCGTTGCAGCTGGTGTGCAACTTCGTGCCGCGAGATGCAGGGGAAAGAAATTTCGAAGGCTGGCTGGCTGGTGCGAGAGGAGGCTCTGCGGCGCGCTGGTTGCCGGCTGTGGTGAAACTTGACAGCGGCTCCCATGGGCTCAGCCACCGCAAAAGCCATGCCCCCATCACCATGTCAGCTAGCCCAGGTACCGCGGCACGGACGCCAAACTGGACAATCGGACGAGCCCGGCACACTCGGCCCCGGACAGGGAAAAAAAGGAACGACGCAAAAAGGAAAGGAAAAAGAAAAAAAGAAGGAAGGTTGCCTGGGGTACCCATCCATGTGCCAGGCACCAAGCATCACAATTGCATCCGTGCACGTCCACCAAATGGACTCGGCATCACCGACTGTCCGGCTAAAATATCCCGAGATTTGCGGCGCTGGCGAATAAGCTGTCGCGCTACGAGCCGTCCATTATTTCCTTTTTTCGCCCATCTTCCAAATACCTGGGTACGCATAGTCGTTCTCCAGGCAAGAGGTCAAAAGAAAGAAAAGGATCAATCGAACCATCTGCATTCCACGCTACTGCCGCCAATTAAGACCGGTCAGTGCGAAAAAAAAAAAAAAACGTGATCTTTCAATCACATTACTAGCAAGCGATGTCTACGAAACAGGCTAAAGTGGTGATTCCCATGAAACATCGCGTTCGCTGCGTCGACGTCACAGTGTTCGGGCAGCAGTCACAGTGATGAGTTGTTCAGAACGAAAGAGTCAATACTTCTTTGACATGGACATGCTGGCAGGAAACCGAACAACAGTGGGCCCGTTGGGATCACTCGAGACAAAACTGCCTCAATTCTCTTTGCTTTTTTGTTTTCTTTTCCGTCCCGTCCCCAAAGAACTGCTCCATCGACAGGGATTACGCGAGATTATTGGCCAGCTGCCATGCCAACGAGGAAGATGCTTCCCGTGACAGTGATGCGTGGCTGCTTGAGTACCGAGACGGCGAGTGCCCTCGTCGGCTGATGTGGCTTTTTCGTGTACGACCCAGCGATCGGAATTGGGGCGCAAAAAAGTCAACACGGGCTGACGAATCCAGGTACCCTCGCTTGTCTCCCTCCTGCCCTTCTCGATGCAAGTTTCTGGTGGAGACGTGCACACGCGTGAGACGTGCCACGACCGCTGGTGTTTAAAAAAAAAAATCAAATAGCTGGCAAATGCCGCGCGCGCGCCGGACGGGGTGGCCGGGTGCGCGTCGGAATCTCCCTTGCTCGCGCCTCGTTGGTATGTAGAAAAACTATCGACGCGCCCCATGCATGCCGTAAGGGCAGCGAAAGATTTGAAAACACTCCGTCGTAGCGGTCTGAGGCAATCGCTCGATTGTCCCGTCTCTCTCATTAGCACATACTTTTTCCCGCCTTATCCACTACGGCGGGCTCGGCGTCGCTGGCTGGACGAAGGTACCAACCTTGCTTTACACCTCGCCCGGCCGCTCGGTGTCCGGCTCCGACGGCGCCTCGTATTTCGGGCCCTCCATCCCATCGGCATCGGGCACTCGGGGTTTCACGGATATGATGATGCACGATTAATGCTGTGTATAGCCGTCCGGGGAGTGGACGGGGCTCCGATGCGGGGACCGGACGGCCGAGGTGTCACGATCGGGAGGATGAGCTTAATAATGTACATGCTATTCTTCTATTATCGAGAGTTTATGATAGCGGTGTGACGTCGACAATGGTTAGAGTAATGATGCGACGAGCCCGAAGGAACGGGCCTGCTCGAGCTGAATGAGTGCGCATGTATGATGCAACGGACTACCTTTTGACGCACACGGCAGCGGAATTCGGATGAACGAGCATGAAACTACGTTACACCGCTTCGCCTCGGGAGCTTTAGTGCTATGTTGGTTCATCTTTACTTAGCAATTTCTTGGCAGTCTAGAATTGAGACTGGAGTTGCTTGTCCAGAAAAGGCAGGCGCGCAAAGGCCATTCTGTGAGGTCTCTGTAGGCATACTAGCGATGAACTTGGTGGTGTAAGCAAGTTGGAGCGACCGTGCTGGTTGCTTCAGAAGTATTGTGACTGCCGCAGATTCTCGTCAGCATCCGGTTAGCGTCAATCAACGGCTATAAGCGTAAGCGATATTGTAATCATACGATCGACCTCGGCACTTATTGGTGATGCGCACTGTCCTTTAGCATTGTTAAATGGCATCAGTTCTCAGGCGATTGTGAATGAGGCTCTTACGGCGGGGTTGAATGTGAAATAACTGATTCAGTGCCCAAAGACGCTTCACATCGGGATGAGGTGCAATGTGATTACAAATGTCAGCAATAAAGTGGCTAGATCTGAGAACTACACCGTGCCATTTTATACTTTGAGCTTTCTCTTTATGGCTCACTATTCGTTGGAGTGTATAGAGTATGAAAATATCTCGCCTGCTGCTTTTCTCATCTCCACCAAGCAAGGAAAAACAACTTATTATACAATGCGTAAATTCTGTTCAAGCTGTGTTACTGTAATATGGATATGGAGAAGTGTATCTGGTGCGAAAATCGGGGTGAGCATGGCGCAGCGTTGTTCCTTTAGTGTAGAGTCGCAAGCCGCAAAGCTTGACTACGCCACGTACATGCTCTCGAAACCATCTTGGACATATCTATATAGCTCTCATAGCTGAACTATATTGTAGTGCTTGTATATTAGTATGACGGCTGGTAGCGTTAATCCTTACAGTTGTTTATGAAACATCTTCAATATTCGCTCACTTGGGCGGATATTTGGCTGTTGTAAACGGGCTGCTCTGCAAAAGAAGCTGAAACCTCAACTCAGTTGTTAGACAACAAGCAAAAATACTTTTTTACAATTTATCAAGCGAACTGAGCCGGGCAATTCCCACAACTTGGATAATTCAATGACGACTGGATCTTGCGGGGATCCTGTCAAGAATTCGAACGGACCATTTCGACCAAAGTTTGAAGCCCATCATATGGGTGTAGATGGAATATCGTAGAAAGACGCGTGGCACTTCTCATTTGAAGTTGTCTTGGATAGAACTTTGAAAGTGAGTGCCGAAGCTAAGAGAACTCTTCCATAATCACGTTGCGGACACTGAAGATCCGACAAGGAATTCTTGAAAGACGTACAGTAGAATGCCATAACAAATCCAATCCTAGGCTCTTTGATCCCCTTGGTGATGATCTGTCAGAGTAAAGGGGTCAAAGTATGCAAAACAAGGCGCTGCTCTCGGCGGATCGTCGAGGAGCTTCTTAGCTCAGACCAACGAATTCTTATTAATAGAGAGCTTAACGATAGAAGCTTAGCCAAAGAACCAGAGACAGTTGTCTGCTAAGTTCACAATGTAAGGCGAAGAAGTGAATCGATATACTGCGGACATTTCCGGTGCCCCTGTAAAGTCGCATTGAATCCGAGCCTGACAAGCTTCACCACGGCATGATGAACGGCCGACCCGCAACGTTATCTGTTGGGCACGAACCGTTGTCGGCCGAACCCGTGTCCGAGTATCGAAAGAACAGGGTCCCTATCGGCCGCCGAGTGAATCCGACTCCGAGTGAGCCCTTCTTCTTTTGGGAAGGGCGGCGGCGGTGCACGAATCTCAGCCTACCGGTCTATCCTCAGGGTCCTGACTAGCTGACTTTGCCTCTAACCAGTGCCCAACAGAGTTGGGGTTTCACTGGGCACCTATGGGTCTCCGACGCTCGGCATGCGCGAAGATCATCTATATGCCGGGTATCTTAATTGCGATGGACGCAGCGGTGCATGTGGAGCCGGGGATTTTCTGACTCGGGCATTATCTGATCACGAGTGTGAGGCATGAACGAGTCTCATATCAGCGAGTCGTGAGCCTCACATCTCTCCCCTGGGCGGAGTGGCAAAGGGGCGGAGCAACACATCGTGAAGCGGGGCCCCATGTGCAGATCAGCCGCGGACATCCGACCGTTCAAATTCGCCCTACACCCAACGGAAGCCACGTCTGCAAGATCCACACAGATTAAGTCCCTGCAATGGCGCCGCGACAAGGAAACTCTATACATGATGCATGTTTCGGTTTTGCTTAGGGTGGGGGGAGTATTGTGCCTCGGTACAGAGAGAGGATTACATGACACAGCCTGCAAAATGCTTGTAGAAGTTAGCCGCGTTTCTATTGTTCGCACCTACAATGGCTCTATTGGTTGAGGAGAGACGTTAACAGCACAGAAGGCTGATAACGGTCGTTAGTGTGCGCGCCGGGTTCCGATTGCGGTCTGTTTGAGGTCTGTGAGGTCTGCTCCCCAGACCCTTGCGTACCTGACTTAGCCACCAGTCGAGTCATGTACGTCCTTACAAATTCACGTCTCCACACCAACCTCCTTTTTTTGCCTACCAAGCGACGGTCCTTGCTCGCATCCAATCGAAGTGCCGAACCCTGCATGACCTGCGACAAACCGTCGATAACCGGTGGACTCGAAAAAAAGTATCACGACTCGTCCAACCACCCAGCCCCAACCGAACCCCCCCAGTAACGGCCTCGGATCTTGGAAAGTCGGGCATGGGGATACGTCACCCAGAAGCGGAAAGGATCAATAAAGTGCTCACGGCACCAGGGGAACCCGTCTCGCGCTTCCCCAGATTTAGATTTGAGTTTGAATCCTGGGTGAACTCTTCTCTCGGCGTTAGGCATGGACAGGCTGTCCTCAGCTGGATTGGGGGACGATCCTGTCTGTGACTCAGCCTTGTGGCCAAATTGAATGCCCCGCAAGCCTCGTTCAAAGCCGTTCAAGTGCAAGTGCTTGTGGCGAAGCAACATCCGGCGGGGTTCGGCGTCTTTCTCATACCCGGTGCATCCGCAGCTTCAACATGCCATTGACATCATCACCGGCCGCTGCTTCATGGCGCTGAAGCACGTGAAGAATGTTGTTGTTCCGACTTCAGCTTTTTCATATCTTTTTGAGGGAATATTGAGGAAGATGCGCAGAATAATCCATAGACTGCCTGCAGGCAGTAAAACATATACACCACCAGGTGACTGAATATCGGCAAATAGTAGGCGGGAGTAGCAGCAAATAGCAAACCAAAAACGAGACGAATAGCATGGAACCGACCTCATTCGCCACGTACCACCGTTGTATAAGGTGAAACCACAATAGACAGTCCCTCGAATGGGCATGCCGCATGCAGAAACCATGTACACTCCCGGTAGGACTAAGCCCAAATAGGCCTTCCATGTAGGTAAACACCACGTGTGACCCATCACATTTCAACAATAAGCTCTCTTTCCCCAAACGTGCATATGCATAGCAATAAGAGTGAGAAGTTGCGGGTGGCTTACGGCAACACGCAAGCACGCCACAACCTTCGCATCGCGCATTCTGAACTCTTGGGAACTCGAATTAAGAATTCAGCGCTATAGGGGGTACCTAGTCATTATCCTTTCTTGGGCTGCTTTCGATTACCATCCTCATGCCTGGAGATGATGCCAAGTTCCAAACATCGAAAGAGAAAGATGGAAAGACATAAGACATTAAGGATTCCGGCGTCTCCCATCGCAACAAGGACGAAAAGGAAATCCTACTCTCGCAGAACTCATCATTTTATGCCTCCCCAAAATCCTTTTCCCCTCCTCCACCAACAGGATATTTTCGAGGACCAAGAAAATCAGAGAGAAGAAAAAAAAAGGTTAAAGGACGCCATATCCCAATGCCATAAGGGTAATCTACAACCTTCCCCACCAAAACAAAAAACACAAAAACCGTATCATCATCCTTCCCCCCCTCCCCGCCACAACCTTATACAGGCCTCCCCCCATGCCCAAAAGAGGCAATCCCCCGCACAACGAATTTCAGCTCCCAACCAATCAAGCCACCACACTTAAAACCCAAACGAGTCCAACAAGCTATTAGCATCCGGCTCGTGAAACTGGGTCGGGGGTGGCTTTTTCTTTTGCTGTTCCACCTCTCCGGCACCATCAACACCAAAACCGCCACGATTCTCCTTGCCCCCATTAACCCCATTCCTCTTCTCCTCCCCATCCACCACAACCTCGCCATCCTCCCCATCAGCGAACCCATCCAACGCAGACCGGACCGCGAGCGGTCTATGCGGCAAATCCTGCACAACCAAGCTACTCCGCCTGCGCAGCAGCTTGCGCGGATCAATGTCGTACGTAGCAACGGGGCTAGTCGGCGCAGCCGAAACAGCAGAATTCTGCGACGAGTGCAGGGGCATCTTCGTCGGCAAGGGCGCGATCGGCTGCTGCTGCGGTGTTTGCAAGAACTCCCAACTGCGGACCAGATCTAACGCGAGCACGTCGCAGCCCATGCGCTCGTACAGGCGCGCCGTGTGCACGATGAACTCCCACTCGGCGCGCGGGTCGACGGCGAGGGCGCCGCGCAGCGTTTGCAGCGAGCGGTCGCGCAGCTGGCGGTAGAGCACGACGAGCGCCGGGTCATCGGTGAGGAAGAGACGCGACTGCAGGCTGGGCGAGTCGGGCGGCGAGAGCAGTGTCGACAGCGGCGTGACGAGCGCCCGCACGGCGACGTCGCGCTTGCCGAGCGTCCAGAAGGCCCACGTCGCCATCCACCGGTTGCCTTCCATGACGGCGCGCGGCAGGACCCGTTCAGTGATGAATTTGCGTAGGACCGGGCCGTCGTCGCCGCCTTCGTAGACTCGGGCTACCGCGATGGCGAGCTGCATGTCGTTCATCTGGTTCGACAGGACCGCGACGGCATCCTGGAGGTGGTCGGCCAGGAGGAAGAAGGAGGCTGCGTATTCGAAACGGCGTTTGCCCATCAGTGCGTACGCGTTCTTGAGGGCAGCCGTTTTCCAACGAGGATCGTTAAAGTTGTTCTGGAGCAGGCGGTGCGTGGCAGGCTGTTCGCGGCTCCATGTGGCCATGCGCCAGAGACCGACAAGGACCGCTTTCTTGCGGAGAGCGAGGTAATACAGACTGCAGTCGACTGGGTTCTTCTCCTCGGTCTTGGTATATTCATTCCGGGCGATGACTTCGAACTGAGCGCGCTGTAAAAGGGTTAGCACCATGCTTGCTTCCTATGAGTAGCACCGAGACTCACCACTGCATTGATGTCGGTCATCCACATGAAGATACCGGCCTCCTTTGCTTGCTTCCACGTCATCCGTCCCTGGAAATGCCTGCTCACCAGATCCAACAGAATGTCTTGACTACCGCTGTGATATGCCCAAGTGATCTCGCGCCACGATATGTGAGACTTCTCCTCACTCCGCATGCCATCTCTGTCGCGAAGATAATGTTGTCTGAAGAAGAGTAGGAAACGACAGGCATTGTCATCAACGCTTCTCCGGTGTTTCTCGACAGTACCGACACACTCGACAATGTCTGCGAGGTGAAATTGCTCGCGATTGGAGAGCTGTGGAACCGGTTTTGTTAGGAGGAGCTCGTTCAAGCTTGCAGCGACTGCCTCAGTTACACTGGCGGGCTCGTCATCCTCATCCGTGAAATCGGCGTATGAAGACTGCAGCTCCTTTCGAGCTGAACCGTTCATGGTAGCCTATAACTTCGTTAGCGATATGATCTGGCGTTTCAATATTTTAGTACTTGCCTCATGATCCTCGAAGAAGCTCTCAGGCGATAGTCCGAGTAGAGTATCGAAAGCATCGCCCTCGGTGTAGAACTTGAGCTTCTTGTAGAGGTTGATAAGGATCCGCTGGACCTGCGGTAGCTTCCCCAGAAGCACACACTGAGCAAGCATCTGCGGGTGGTACACCGGCAGCGGACCGTTGAGTCTGCTCACAAGAGTGAACAAGTCCACCTCCTTCTTTCGGTGTGCTTCCCTGTGCTCAACGAGGCGCAGATCAGGAAGGACACCATCATCAACTTCAACATGCTCATCTTGGACGAAAAGTTGGTTTCCGGCACCGATGACCAAGTTACCGCTGCCCAACCAGACCGAATCACCGATCGGATGGGGCGTGAACTCTCGGATACGGACTTCGCGAATCGCTGCCCAAGATGGCCCATGGTCGAGGTAATTGTAGCGCAGCTGTGCATAGATGACAACCCTGTGGGGAAAGCCAACGGCAAGGATGGACTGATTGTCCGGAGAAGACGACCAATCGATGTCCTGGATGATATCATGGGGCTCAAAACGCTCCTCATGCTCCAACTGGGCGCTTCTTGTACTCCAGATGGTGAGGCCAGTCTTCTGAGAATCAACCAAAGCCGCTTTACGGATTGACGTTCCACTGCCGAGTGTCGGATTTTCGACGCCAGTATCCACCGTCGACGTGAGCAGCCATTCGATCTCCTTCCGATCTTCGCTCACTCTTGCAGTCCAAGATTTGATAACACCGGAGGTCGTGTACGAGATTGCAATATCACGGGCAAAGGTATCCAAGAAACCCGAGATCACAGGCGGCGTTCCAGCAGGATCGACGGGGATGACATAAGCCAGGTCGCCGTCGTCACCCAGATCAAAGCGGCAGATTTCTTCGATGGAGATTTTGCCTGCGATGTTGATGGACGGTGTCCGGCGGTGTGGACGGAAATTGACGTGTGTCAATCTGGGCGGTATCCTTACCTGCCAGCCGACTCCCTTCATCTCAGACGAGATGGTGGCAAGATGGACACAGCCCGAGTCTGTTTCTACTTCCGGAATGATGAGCAGGCAGAGCGGCTTGCCCTGCAATTGGTACTTGCAGCGTGCCACCTCTTTTGCCGTTGGCGTGCGGGCGTCCCATAGTGATATACTTTCGTGGTGCAGGAACACAACAAAGTCGCCCTCAGCAAGCAAAGCCGTGCGATGAATATGCTCATGCACCTGCACGGTGCTGTGCCGAGCAAGCACAGGGCCGGAATGCTTCGAATTCTCTTGCCTCCACACAACGCCTGCGTTCTTGTCGGTTCGAGAAATTAGCGCCCGTCCGCTCGCCGTACGTACGGCCTTCTTGATGGGTGCCGTGTGTCCGGTCAAAATGGTCTCTCGTTCCAATCTCGTCAACTTCAAGGGTGACGGATCGAACAGCAGATCAATCTTGCCCTCCATCCACTCTATCCTTCCATCAAAGTGGTGCATGAGCAAGGTGAACGAACTGCCATGGGCGTCCCCACAGAAACTGAAGAACTGCACATTATCCTCGATGGGCAGGGGGTCCTTTGCAAAATGCAGCCTGAGCCCCTCGACGTGTGCGATGTTGAAGATGTTGCTCGTCTTCTTGACTTTCGAATCCACGCTCTCCAAGCCCCAGGCCGACATGTTGCCCTTGTCATCCAGCACGACGCACACCTCGGGGGAGCGGTTGGCGACTTCGATCAGGTGCTGCAGGGCGTGGCGCTCCTCCTGGCTGCCGTTGGCGTCCGAGGCCTGCTGGACGGCGCGCTCGGTGGCGACGGCAAAGTCGGCGCTGTCGATGAAGAAGGCGTAGCGGCGTTGGGAGCGGGCGCCCGGGTCGAGGGCGCGCGGCTTGATCGACTCCATGAGGTCGACCTCGGCCCACAGCTGGAAGATCTCGGGCCCGCGGTGCTCGCCGCCCACCCACACGCGCACCTTGTTGTCGGCGCACACCGTGTACAGCACGTTCTCAATCAGCTGCTCGCGGTGCCGCGGCCGCCGCCAGTGCAGGCCTGTGACTGTGGCCGGGTGCGGCAGGTAGGCCACGTCGAAGCGCTCCTCGACGCTGCCGAAGCTCAGGCGGTGCCATATCTTGACGAGCCGGTCGTAGGTCGAGGTCGTGGCGATGAATGTGGCGTCGTAGGAGAAGTGTGCGAACTTGGGCGGGGATGCGAGCGGCGCGGTGAAGAGACGTTCGGACTCGTGGTTGTGCGTGGAGAATAGCGTCAGGGACGAGCTGCCAACAAGCAGCTCCTCGGCGAGGCCCCAGGAGAGCGTCCTGATATCATCCTGCGGGTCAGCTAGGGTCAAGGTGTGTTGTAGGGTCCACTGCGAAATCTCATTGTCAGACACTCGACTCGATGCGGGGCGGCGCAGGAGAAAGTTGACGCACGTTGGGCTGGCCAATGTCTAGGCCGTGGGGCTTGTAGACGTAGACGGCCTTGGGCGAGGCGGTTGCTATCTTGCCGGACGGCTCGTCCAAAACCACAGAGACCAGGTTGCCCTCATCTTCGGTGTAGATGGTTTGTATAATGTGTCGCGGGCCGCCGAGGATTATGAGGGCATTGCCGGAGATGTACGCCTGCAACCAAGACGTCAGCGCGGGGGAATTGAGCGGCGGGAGAGGGCGGTGTGCGCACGATAAGCTGCCTTCCCTCCCAGAGCCCGGTGGTCACAGCAGCGAGCTCTGCGTTGGGACGGCCGGGGAGGATGGCGCGCATGGAACGGGATGCTGGAGCTGCGAGCTCTACAGCTGCGTCGGCATGGTCCGGGGGCCGGACAGGGGACGGGGAGCTCTGGTGATCCGGGCAGAGCTGGGGCGCAGTTGGCGATGGCGTCTGGAGAGGAGGATCCTTTGGAGTTTTGGTGCTAGGCCAGCTGTCATGGGGTGACTGCGACACGCGCTGGGCAACAGGCCCGTGCGATGACGACACGCCGAGTCAGTTGCCCTCCGCATTTCTCTCACGCGCCCATGCTTCTGCGCGCCGCATTCGGCTGCAGAGGCGTTACACAGGGTCGTCCGTGAGCGATAATCTTGCATTCCTAGCGCTGCCCTGCAGCCAATCGACGCCGCTAAACCCTTTCCCGAGCCTTTTCTATCCTAAGCTCTATCTTTGAAGTCCCACCGCAGCCACTATCTACTCCAGCTTCCATGCCTGCTTCCGCTTTCCGTCTGCCCCGCCCTCGACCTCCCACTCGATCTCGATGGCCAAGTCGCGCGTGTTCTTGCCCGCCTTCTTATACGTAACACTGCCTGCAATCTTCTGTCCCTTCTTCAGCTCGTTGTTTTTGCCGGTGCGCTCGACGAGCAGCAGTCCAGACTCCCAGTGCGTAGGCTTGCCGCCGGGGCCCGTCGTGAACGCGTTGCCGGGCCCCTTCCACGTCTCCGCCCGCGCGTCGGCTGGCAGGACAGTGTCGCGGGATGGCAAGAAGAAGGTGTCGAACCAGATGCACCAGCCGTCCAGCGCACTGGCGTCCGCCTCCACCTCGACCGAGAAGTTCTTCACAAACTCCAGCTCTTCAGTCGTGATGGTGTGCAGCGGAAGCTGCAAGAACTGAGACGACTTGGAGACTACGAATGGGGAATAAGTCAGCAAAATATATACACTCGACTCCGGCTCTGCAAGACTTACCAAGCTTGTCGGTCGTCAGGCTCTTTACCCTGACATCGTCACGGATTCCCTCCATCATGGCGGTCATGTCGAAGCCGTACACATCGCGCCAGAATTCGATGTTATCCGCGATGTAGTCGTCGTCAGAGAAGGGTGCAATGTGCAGCGTGGTGTGACTGGGCACCATCAGGCCATCCGGCTTCAAGTAGCGGTCTCTGGCCCACATGACGCTGTCGAACATGGCCTCGAAGAGCAGGCAGTAGCCCATCCACTCGGAAATGATGATGTCCACCTTGTCGACCGGAAGAACGACCTCCTCGATCTTGCCGCGCAGGCAGGTGATCTTGTCGGAGAATCCGTTGGCGTGGCAGTTGACGATAGCCTTCTCAATCATTTCGCTGTTATCCACAGCGATGACGTGAGCAGCGCCGGCCTTTGCGCAGAACATGGAGAGGATACCCGTTCCGCAGCCCACGTCCAGGACCGTCTTTCCGGCAAAGATGTGCTTGTTGTCGTAGACGAAGTCCCTGTACCCATCAGTGCGGATGGCGTCCTTAAGCATGGTCTCGTGGATATCTGGAAGAAGTCAAAACATGCGTCGATGTACGATCTTGTGCAGCTTACCGTTATAGGAGTAGGAATCGAAGTATCCGGTATCGATGCCCCACTTGCCCTCGGGAGCTTTTGATGATCCAGAGGGACCAACTTCGCCCTCCTTAGGCGTATCTTTCTCGTTCCAGCGCTCCTCAAGCGTCTTGGAGACGGTTTCCCTGTACTCGGCGAACTGGCTTGATAGTTGTTGAAGTTGCTCCTCCAGCTCTTTGACTCTCTTGGCCTCCTCAGACTGCGGCTCCTCGTCATCTGCCGAGAGCTCGTCCAGAGAGAATAGCACGGCATCATCCTCGAGCACAGGTTGCAGGTACTTGTCGTCGGCAAATTTTGCTGCGTCAGACACGTCGGGGTTCTTGTTGCCGTTCTTGACTTCGCTGCGGATGTAGTTCACCAGCTTGATACTCCCGAAAAAGTCAAGGCCTTAGACTGCAGTTAGTAAGGGCGATGTACTGCTACAGGTGGCTCATGCAACGCGGAACAAATGACTTGAAGCACAAAGGGATGGGAAATCCGGTGGGGATGTTGTAGAAACACGTGACTTCGAACAAGAGCACAACAGAACAGAGCATTCAGACAGAAATAAGGAGAAATACACACCCAGCTTCTTCTGGATGCCAGTAAAATCGAAGTTGTACCTTTTCTTGCAATCCTCGATCATCTGCTTGACATCCGGAAAGACTTGGTCGTCGAAGAGGCTGACGACGCGGATCTCCTCAACATCGGGCTCGGCATCCTCCCAGCCCTCCTCGCCGCGCATATCCAACGGGTCAGAGCCCGTGTCTGAAGAGGCTGACGAGTGCGACATCTTGCTCAAAATTTTGTTTCGAAGTGTGGTTGAACGGGGAAGGTTGAGGCGTCGCACCAAGAAAAGAAAATATGCAGCTGCAGGGCTTGCAAGCGAAAATCGCCCGAGCGGTCTGTGCGCAAGCCTCCGTCTCTCACTTCACCTGTTGTTTGCAACCTCGTCGATTCCATCTATCTGGTTTCTACCCATCGCTAACTCATCACGCATCTCTCGAGATGCACCACCGCCCGTCAAATCATTTCTGTGCTCTTCCCATCAGGCCACGTAAAGATCCGGATTAAACATTACCGCCTCATCGTCCATCCCACATGCTGCCGGAAATCAAAAGCCACGTCCACCCATCATTTGAGCATCTCCATCGTGCAGTTCGCTCACCGCGAAGCCAGTATCGTAGTCCACATTTCAGTTTTTCCAGTTTTTTTTTTTCTTCGTCCGTCTCCTCCATTCCGCTCCCCCAAGCCGATGAAGTCCATAGTCGACAGTCTCGTTCGCCCATTTGTTGCCTTCAGCGACCGGGCTGTCCTGTCTCCCACAGTTGCCCAGTTTCCCCCGTTCATCTTGAAAGCCCCATAACCACCCTCCACCATCCATCGACCCACCATCACTCCTCACTCCCCTCCCTCTTCACCCCCGCCGTCGCTCCCCTACCCCCCGACCTCGTCACCACCACGCGTGGCTGCGCGCCCCCAACCCTCATCTCCCTCACCTTCCCCTCGCCCAACTCGTTCACACGCGCCCAATACTCGTGCTCGTCCGGCACCGCGCGCCGGCGGATGCCGCGGCACACCTCGCACGACTCGTAGTGCGCGCGGACGGAATCGTCGTCGTCGTCGACATGCGGCATGCGCAGCAGCAGCAGGCGCCCGGACGACGCCGGTGGTGAAGGCAGCAGCAGTGACGCGTTCGCAGCGGCGGCGGCGGCGGCAGCAGCAGCAGCAGCAGTAGTGGCGCGCTCGGCTAGCGCCTGGCCTTTGGCGATGAAGAGGTTGCGCATGTGCGAGGCTTCGGAGGGGGTGAGGAGGAGGAGGTCTTGGTGCGGGGAGGGCGGAGGAGGCGGTGGGGGAGGATGGACGGCGGTGATGGGGGCGGTGGGGTTGTTGGTGACGGGGATGGCGGGCCTGCTGGTGCTGCTGTTGTTGTGGTCGTCGTCGTCGTCGTTGATGATGGTAGCGTTGAGGGCGTCGAACTTGGCGGGGCGCGGGACGGGCATGAAGACGATCTGCAAGTAGAGCGGTGTCAGCGGGCGGAGCACATCCACGTGGGGAAGAAGATAAGGAATGAAGTGAAAGGCTGCGGCGGCGACGGCTTACCTCGCTGAAATCCGCATTCTCGGGGCAGCGCGCGAGATACTCGTCGCGCTCGTCAGCCCAGACGAAGTGCGCCTCGGTCGGGCCCGGCGGCGCGCGCACCGGCACGGGCAGCGCGATGTTGGGCGGCAGCGGCTCGTCGCGCACCGCCGACACCATGCACGGCCACTGCGGGTCGTGCTGGAACTGGTCGTGCAGCGGCGCACGCCAGAGACCCTCGTCCTCGCCGTCGTAGTCGAGCTCGGCGAACGGCGCACGCGGCAGCGGGAGCGTGTGCAGCTCGAGGTTGTCGAGGCGGGAGGTGAGGTTGGCGCCGCCGTCTCCATTGGCGGCCTGGCTGTTGGAGTTGTGGTGGTGGCCATTGCCGTTCGCGTTGGCATCGCCGTCGTCAGAGTCGGAGTCAATCTCTATCGGGTTCGCCGCCGTGCCGTGGCTTGCTTCGTACTCGGTTTGGATCAGGCGCGAGAGGCGGACGTGGACCATTCGAGAGAAGTCGCGCATGCTGTTCGTTTCGCGCTGGCGGGCCGTTTCGAACTGGTCGGCCGACGGCTGAAGGCTTGTGTTCATGTTTGCTCGCCGTCTAGAGCTGGATCAGTGAGGGTGGGTGTGGAAGAACTTGAAGTGCTGGGTGTCGAGGTGTACCTATCGTCGCGATGGGCGGCGGAAAAGAAGGGTCCAGGCAGATGTGAAATATCAATATCTGGGCCAGCGCCTCACCACGCGACAGTTCTGCGCCGCATGGCTCCCACCGCCTGCATAAACCCGGCACGCGACCTGCTGCTGCATAACTTGCTTGTCTATGCATGTCCGCCTTCTGATTGCGTGCTGTTGCTTACCATGTGTTTTCTTTCACAAACTCTTTGTGCATGCGCCATAAGAACGCGTATTTACTGATAGCAAACTAGTTAATAAGTGCCGAATCTTGAGCTTCTGATCAGCTAGATCTCCGCCCGTCCATACGTCATACGGATGTCGACACCACCATAGTTCTGACTGCTACACTCCATCCTTTTCTCCTCTCTGTCACGGCATTCACCTTGGTCGAGTGCCTCTAGATACGCATCACCGCCAGTCGCCCCGGCCCTGGCGACCTCAGCAACGGATCTCATTCCCTACACCATCTTGACCAGCAGATGCACTTTGGCGCCCGTTCGCGCAGCACTGCTGATAGTCATTTTACCCAATGGCGCTCGCCCTTCGGCCAGCAGTGGTAGACCAAGAAAATTGTTTGCACATAGACCCTCGGCCGAACGGAAGCAGAGCACGGTGGCACCGGGGGTGAGTAATAAGGAAGTGTACGCAAGAGCTTTGGGCCAGTATGGGCTGGTTGATGTTCTTGATAGCTGAGTCAGCGGTCTACGCAGGATGAGAGAGAATGCGAATGAAAGAAGGGCTTCACACTGGTCTGCGGCAGTGACCAAGATGTTGGCCCGTTCAACAATTGTCTTTGTTCAGCACTCCTGTGGGAGAGGGGTATGTAGGTACGGTTCTTTGAAACACTGTCGAGCCGTCGGCTTCTGCTCCAGTTTTGGTGTCGGATTTTAAAGTGTTTGAAAGAAAAAGGCACGAGAATATGGCATGTTCCAGAAAGGCCTACCACTTCCTCTAAAGCAAAGCAGTATTGAACTTAGTCTTGCTCGTTCCTCGACTACGCCTACCGTCAGGGACTCTTACCTTCGGATGAGTGAGTATGTAGCTATGGAGTTATGGAAGCCCTGCAAACACAGAGATTCGGTGGCTTCCTAAACATTCGCTTTTTTTGTAGCCTACATGCAGCCCCAAAGTTGGTGATGCAATGATGCTTTCTACTGGGCATTATCAAAATACGTTCTCCCCGTTGGACCGACAGCCAATGCTGTCTACACTTTCCCTTTTTTTTTTTTGCCCTCACTCTCCCTGTCGAAGACCCAGACTTATATGCAGTTTAATATATACTTTCTGAAACAAAATCTAGAACTTACAATGATTTGCTTCATCCAGAATCCTTGAATTTCCATTCCCGTGCGGCTGTCGGCCAACACCTGAAGTCCGAAGAAGCAAAACGACAAGAAAACGCACAGGCCTCACCGTATCGATCCCAATCCAAGGCCAAGATGGAAAACCGCCTGTGCGCATAACGTCTTTTCTCGAAGGAATGAAGGAGCATGTGAATTTGAGGGACGCTATACGAGCGAACGAACGGACCTCCTTCGCCCACTTGTATCCCACCCACCGCGTAAGAAAAAACTGTCGATCCAGATCTCGCTTTCCTTCGTACAGACCTTAAGCGAATGCGATGACGTGAGAGACAGAGATCATTCTTCTCCTTTTTCTTCCTTTTACCGCCTTCGTACCTCGTACCTCGGCCGGTCGGTGTTTAGTGATACAAAGGGAGGCGGAAACAAAAGGGGTGGAGGGAAGTTGCGCAAGGCTGTCCGGTGATGATGAGCGTGGTTGCCTGATCGTTTTGCCAGTCACCCCGTTCGGGAGGCGGTCGCGAAGGAAACAGTGGACGGATGTCTCGCGCACGCGGCAGCGGAGGCGTGTCGTTCGTTCGTTGGGCGTCATGGGCGTCAGTTGGTAAAAAGCAGAACAGCCCCGTTTCAAATGCCGCGCATGTGAAAGTTTTTCTTCTCGCTGTCGGCTTCGAAGTTCGGCCGGTCTATAACCGGTGGTGCGTTATAGGACCGCTTTATAGGGCGATTGCAGAAATGGTTCCACAAAAGGCCCGGGTGCCGTGTGGAGTTTCCTTAGCGGCGCAACGGGGCGCTTCTGGGCTACTTTTGGGACTTTCGCTATAGGGCACGTACCCAAGAATTCATGCGAGATCTTGGCATGGAATATTCTGCGGTAAGGGGGGGTAGATCGATCTTGCGCTGCGCTGAATCGACTGTTTCCTGTGAAGACAAGTGTCGTTTCGAGAGCTTGATTGTGTGGATTGCTTTTGTCAAATATAGAGATCTATATATTATTAACAACAGAAAAGAAATTGAAAGGACCTACGTCATGGTATCTTGTTCGAAAAGTCTATAATTGGAAAAGAAAATAGAATGAAGAGGTATCGTGAGGGTTGCCAGGGTAAGAAAACGACACGCCCGGATTATGCCCGTGGTTCTTGCCAGTCCATTGGAAACCACACCTCAGGATTGATCCCTCCCGGAAGCGCCGAAAATAACTCCCCATATGCATGCGTTTTATTTTGTTTTGATGTTGCGTGCTTCCACCCCTCTCTCTAGTCCCTGGAAATCTGCACCTGGCTGTGAACCATGATGCCGTTGCCCTGACTGTCGTCCAGTATCTGCTTCTGGCTATCGCTGTCGCTGGGCAAGCTGCCGGTCCTGGCGGTGCCGGCGCGGATCTCGGTCTCGTGGGCTTGGGCGCCGTACTTGTCGTTGGAGGGGCCCATGCCCTCCTCGAGCTCGTACTGCGAGTCGAACTTGTCGTAGGTGCGGCGCGCGTTGCTCGGGAAGTTGCCGCCGCGCGACGAGGCGCCGCCGTACTTCATGGGCGTCGAGCCGTCGCTGTCGGAGCCCAGATGCAGCACCTTGCGGAACAGAGGCCGCAGTGTGCCAACGCAGCCGACGATGACGCCGATGCCGTTCTCGGCGTAGCCCCAGATGAGGATGTCGGAGATGGCGTCTGCGAGACTTTTTGTTAGTTGTGTAAAAGGCGAGAGGGCACAAGCCAGGGGGGCTTACAGAGGTAATCATCGGTGGCCTGCAGGTTGACTGTGTACTTGAGACGGATGCATGCGGAGAGCGATGCGCTGATCGACGCAGTCAGCACTGAAGACGCAATTGCGCACATCTCTACTTACAAGATACCAAGGCTCAAGATGCAGGCGACCGAGATCTTGGCGTTGCGATTAAGCTTTACGTTCCAAAGTAGCGGGATAGGCCTGCCGGATTATGACTCGTTAGCCGTGTCCATGAGTCGCGAAGGATGCGACCACAATCTTTAACGAGACGTACATGGCCGCGCAGAACCAATCCGTTGTGATGTTGACGGCCGTAGTTGCATAGTAGATGTCAGTCAGAATCTTGGCGTCCTCGCATTTTCCTTCCTGGTTCGTGTTCCATGCATACCTGTTCTTTGTGTTAGTACCAAAACACGTCCATCCCACGAGCGGACCAACTTACGAGACAGGCTTGCATTGGAAAATGATGTACAGCGCAGCGATGAGGTTCATGGTGGTGAACATGCCTGCCACCACATACTGGCTGTACACAAAGAACTTCCGGCCCGCTGCAATGCGAATCAACTGGAACGCAATGCTGAGCTTGATCGGGATGATGGCAACGCAGTAGAAGACCTCGAACATGAAGAACCACTGCAATTGTAAGCATGCGCAAGCTTAGGGCCAGCCGATTAGGCTTACCTTTAGGCCGATCTCCATGTAGGGTGCAACGGCAGGGTCATTGAACCTCCACGCGTGGACACCAACACCATTAAAGGCTGCCGCAATACATGATGCCGAAAGTACAGCGAAAGGCGGCTAACACAATTAGCGTTCGGCGTGCACAGGATCGGGGAAGGCAGCCGTACAATAGCCACAGTCATACACCAGTCATCCATACCCCAAGCGGCAACCTTCAGCCTGGTATATACTCGTAGGCCATACATCGTAAAAGCAAGGATCGTGATGCTGATGATGGAGCCGGCCACATGCGGCGCATTATCCAAAAACAACGGCATGGTAAGGACTGCCTGACGCGAAGAAGAGGTCGGTGTTGAGTATCACAGGTGATCGCCGATGGACCACCGAGTCTATTGCACGCGCAGCGGCAGTGTGGAGGATTCAGGCCCGCGGATCCGGTGGTATCGTCGAGGTGTAAAGAAGGTGGCGGAGAGACGGATCCAAAGCTGGGGAACAGGGAGTGTGTGGGTTTAAGCAGGCTCCAGACGAAACGGAAGGGATGTCAGAGACAATGAATGAAAGACCTGGGGGTGGGCCTTGAACTGCGCCCGTAGCGAAGCAATGCCTGATGGGCCAGGACCAGGGCCGGGGCGCTCAGACTTGTATACAGGGCCAGGGCCTGGTAGCGCTACTGTCGGTGAAGTCCTGATCCCCCGACCTCTGGCGAAATGGGGAAACGCTCTGCGGCAGGATTTGGTGATGGCAGTGGGATCTAGAAGCATTTGTGCCAGGACCTCGGAACAGAGGGCGAAGTCTCTCATCCGCGGGACCCGTCGCTCTGGCTAACTTCTAGGCAGATGCTTGTCCGACGGCTCTTGGCGTGGAGGGCGCCTGGCATGGAAATTGGGGGATCTCGCCCTGTGGATAGTGGCATTGTGGATTCGTAAGAGGGTCTGTAACGAGACCGGTAGGGCTTGATGGCAGGGTGCTGCGTGCACACCCTGTCTGCCGGCAGCCTGCGATCACCGCAGCTGCTCTGGCGCTTTTGGGCAATTTCAGAGCGATCCCTCAAGCTTGAGTGGCCACGGGACCCCCGGCAAGGCAAGACGATGGCCGCCGCCGAGACCTTGGCCGGACATTGCAAGAACATGCAGCGGGGGAGCGGCAGACCAGGAATAGAGGCCTCCTGAAAGGAAGACGCCGTCGACGGCCACGAGTAGTCTGTCCAGAAACCGGGCGCCCGGGAAACTAGCATCTGGAGAAGAACTATGCCGTACCTGCGCCGGGGATTGTGTTCCCGACGGGCGCCAGGGCTGAGCAGCCGCTTACCAGCCTTGTTGACAGATTCCCTTTGCCTATTGCGTGTTGGCAACTGGGCAAGCTCGGTCCGAAAACGGCGGGGCTGATGCGTAAAGCGAGAACGAGCCAATTGGTCTCAACGCTGGGGGCCAGACTTGTGGAACCTGTAGTGGCTGTGGTAAGATCTCGACCGAAACTGTGGCCAATTGGGCTGTCTACGATTGGCGCCGGAGACGCTCCGGCAGTGCGAGATATGCGGTGCTCACGGCAGCATGGGCGACGGGAGTACCTGGCTCGCTCGGGCTCGCCCAAGTATGAGCCGAGGCTCCAGGTGGTGAACAGCAGGTGTGATCGGCATCCCCCTTTGGGATGAGACGGCGGACGGCAGCCGGCAGGCCAGCGTCACAGAGGTGGGGCGGGGCGATCCGAGAGCTGGCCGTGTCCTGGCGCTTGCCCCTCTGCGGCGAAGGAAGCAAGACGGGCCTTTTGTTTGGAATTGTCCCTCTGCCATGCGACGCGATGGGGGATGGCTGTGATGGCGAACAGAGACCAGTACGGCGGCACTCCACGGAAACTGGAATGGCGGAGCGCGATCCGGCGTACGGCGAGGCAGACAGGACAGCAGGAGGCAGATGACGATGACGATGGCGAGGTCGAGGCAAAAAGCCAGGGCGGCGCGCCACAAGCGAGCCCGCGCCGCATCTCGCTCGCGCGTGCGTCGGAAATAAAACGTCGATCTTCGCGATCGCCTCGACGCCATCACATCGTCGTCACCAGCTTCCGTCCCGATGGTGCGCCTCCCGACAATTCACACTCGTCAGCCGTCAGCCAGCGCTGAGCTGCCTCGCGCTGCTCTCGACCCGCGCCTCTTTCCGTTAGGCCCGCTCCTACAGCTCCGTCGCTATCGAGTGTATTGAGCTCCGGAGCTAATGCACCTTGTGAGACATGCAATACGGCCTGGCCCGCAGACCTTCCCAATTTCTCCCTCTCCTCCGGCGCCTTCAGCCCTGCGCCGCACAAATTGTCAAACAGCAGGAAACCTCCCGTGCCGCAAAGTGGAGCGAAGTGCTCTCCGCAGAAAGGAAAGACGCCCTCACGCTCAGAGCTCGACAATCCGGCTCCCTCGACCGCATCCCCGACTCCACTGATGCGAGCCCACCGTCGGAGCACGGCAGCCGCGGTATCGGGAGGCCCGTCGATGTGTGCCGCAAAGACCTACAAAATTTTCGCTGCTCTTCGTGAGACCCGCTCTGCCCTGGGATCACATCCGCTCATCACCCGGGCCATCATAATCATCCCGCTTCCCGCTCATATGATCACTGTCTTGGCTTGCTGTTTGCTACACCCAAGCTCGCCAAGCTACCCGTCAAGCTCTGCCATCCTCGCCGTTATATGGATATCGTAGCTAGTAAACTGAAGACAGCCCTGTATAGTGACAAAGATGCCCTGGTGAGCTATAGCTCGCCTATCGGGCGCAGCCTGTGGAAACACCTGGCCGCGCTATGGCCTATAGCCGATATAACATCCAACGAAGCACTATTTCGGTACCTAGCAGCGTAAGCCAGCATATCAAAAGGCCTTCAGAAGGTCCAGGCTCGAGCAACAGGTACGCTAGCCATTAATGTCTCCATCTCGCTTAAATGCCGCGGCCGAGTCTAATGAGGATGCATCGCGTATGCTTTGCGACGCCTGCTGCGAGACGTCCTCTCCTGATTACCGTGCTGGAACCGAGGGACCATTCCTGAAAAGGGCATTGGTGATCGGGACTACATATGGTCCAAGTACGTCCCAACTGGGTGGTCAATGGGGGCTCAGCGTACCCATAGCTACGTAAACACTTGCCCACATCAAGCCGCAATCATCCCCAGTCTTCCCCCACGCCCCATCATGCTCTCACCTCGACTTTTACTCGATCAGAAATGATTCCTGCAGAAGGTGTTATTCACAGCTGGCTGACACTCCAGCGACTTTGGAGATGAGCAGTAGATATTCAAGGCGAACTCAACGCCAAAACACATTCAGATTTCTCTTCCTGGATTCCATCAGGGCAGCCAGTAAGAGCATCTTACCCAGACCAAAGAAAAGCACATCAGCAAAACTGTATCTTTGACCAGCCACCCAGACCACCAGTTCGGCAGCTCTTCCCCTCCGTTCGGCCCGCCGGTTCCTCGGGCGTATCAACACTTCGTTACGTCCGGCGGTACCCACTCTCAGCGTGACCCTGATTTTCCGCCCCCGATGCAGTAAAAAAGTGGCATGACCCCCAAACCTGAAGTACAGCCAGCGACCGCTTCTTTGTTCACTCATGTTCCAGGTTACCACATCGGTCATCCCCGAGGATCCTTCGCCGAACTTCACGAACGCCCTTCAACTCCGGCATGTCGGCGACGGAAATGAATGTCAGCAGTAATTGCTAAAAAAAAAAAAAGGCCACAGTCTTGAAAAAGCAAAAGAGAAAGGAAATTTGCGGCGTTTCTGACGAAATGACTGCTTCATGTTCTGAACTGCGCTCGAGCGGCTTTTGCGTGGATAATGATAGAAACCGTCACCAACAAAATCGCAGTGGGATGGCAAGAGTGGTTCAGCGGATGTTAGCTCCGTGCCTGAAAATGTGGGCTGCGTCAGACTGCAAGGGACTTCTTGAATCGATCGCCGACAAACCAGAAGATGCCGAATCCGATCAATCCGCTTGATGGACGAACCCCATGCCATTCCTCGTCCCGTACTTTCTGTCCCGCCCGCACGACGTCAGGCCCCAGCGGAGCCGTGCTGGTACGACACAAAAAATACACGTTTGATCCGCTCGCACAGTCTCACTTTGCGTGCTCATCAGGTAAGGACTTCTACAATTTGTTGTACTAACGCCATTGTCGCAGTTGAAACTACAACAACCATTTCGCTTCTGCATCAACCGGCCTGTAAATGATAGGCATCAAGCAGCTACTCGCCGTTGCGACAGATCCTGGACTCAAGACAAATGCACCCGATCAGACCGCCCATCGCTCACAACCCGAAACCTCCTCCTTGGTTCCTGGCCCTCCTTGATCCACTTCTCCACTTCCGCATCGGTTGCCGTTGTTGCGCGGTGAAGTAGCTCTTCCATCTCGCTTGAATTGAGCTGCGCCACCGCTTGCCATGTGTTGTTGAGGAGCGAGGTCTTAGTCGCCTTATAAAACCAGATTGCGGTTAAGATAAGTAGGCTGAGGTGCACGACAAGGTTAACTGTGACAATGGTGAAGCCTGTGTGGTGCTTCGGTACTTGGCATGGAACCATCGACGTGGTCGTGATGGGCGCATAGCTGTCAAATGTCGGAAGCCAGTCGTAGTACGCCATGCGCGCAACTGTGGTTGTGAGTGCTTGCCATGCCAGTGCAGGGTTGTCTGTGGCGATGAGAGTGTCTCGGAATATCGCATTAAGTATGCGGTCAAGCTTTTTAGACTCCACGCTGGGAGAGTTTGCAGATCGGAACACAGTATACCCGGAACAGTATTCGCATAGCGCAGAAATCTCGAAATGTTTCTCGGTCGTGCCCTGTAGGAATGATTTCCACATGACTCTGTTAAAGAGATCAAAGGTCTCATTTGCAGTATAGCCCTCAAAGAATTTCAAGAGATTGGACCCATTGATAAGCCTATGATTGAACTTTGGGTCGACGGTGATGTTTGGAAACCAAAAATTCTTGACCAGTTCTACCGAGAGAAATCAGTAAATATATGGAGATTTGCGGTGGCTCTGTAGAAGACAATACCATCCCTGAAGACGACATCATGGCTTGGAGACCATGATCTTGACCATTGTTGTTGAACTTTCTTTAATTCTCGCATGTCTAACTTCAAAATAGCACGTTCGGTATTGTTTTCCTCACGAGCCCCGAGCTGTGATCGAATGGCAGCCGTGTCGTATGTTTTACGTTGAGATTCCCAGCCCAGTGATGGCTCCGAGACATTGACAGATCGTGAAGCTAGGACAGGAATTTCCTGTAAATGCTTGATCCGAACATCTCCATGTCCACTGTTATACCTGGTTTCGTCAGCGAATTCCTTTTTATGAATACAATGATGTACACACCATGAGTCAAAACACATCGTTACGCTTAGTTCGGCTGTCATACTACCAACAGAATGCGCAAGTGAATGTGCATGTGAAATAAGGTCTACCCATACACCCCTGTCGTACGGTTTGAAGTTCGAGAAACTGTAGTATGAAGCTGACACACTTAATCTGTTGTTGCTCTTGCCACTGAATATCAAGTAAACATGGCCAAGTTCAACTGGCCATGTCTGATTGCTGTGATTACTGAATGCCATCCAAGTGGGAACTACCTTGGCTAGGTCCGGAATGCCTGTCATATCATCGAAGAAGTGGCTTATTGAGCCGTTGGACGTTGGGTCTAGGCTATTTATCAGACCTCCGTTTGTATGGTTGACAGCACAAATCTTAAACATCGGGTCGACGTGCATATGGAAGTTGTTGAGCAGGCATTTGAAGAAGATTCCAGGACCACCGTAGTCAAGACGTAGAATCTCCCTGATCTCGTCCGTGAGTTCTGCTGGGCGGGCAAATCCTTGGAGAAAGCGTGTGCCATATACATTTCCCGAATCCTCCTCAACAACTTTCAAATCAGTAAGCACTGGTCGGGCGCAGACAACTCGAGCATCGAATACTGCTGCGGTGCCTTCAAACTCGGTGATCATAGATCTTTCCAGCTGTGAACTGATTGGTAAGAAGGCGCGGATTGTCGGTCCAGTATCAATGATCGAGGTAGCTTCTACGCGAGGTTTCGCGTTGTATTCCAGGAAAGTAGGGAAGGTTTGAGGTGACGATCTCCAATAATCTTCAGACTCTTCTACTATTGTAAAAGAGTGATTAATATAGTCTTTCATACCCATACCCACAACATTGCGACTTTCGTGAGGGAACCCTTGTACCACACCATTTCGGACATCCCACAAAAGTAAGGTTGATGTGAACTGGGATACCAGGGTGCATAATGCAAGAAGAACCATCGGAATTAAAGTGATGCCACGATTCGGCCACGATGCGTTGTGCCAGAAAGCAAGGACTGATGTCAAAGGGCCGGTATTCACAACTCGTGCAATGGAGATAGCTGGAGCCTCAGCTAAGAGAACGCCTCCACAATGTCTGGCTTCCAACTGGATAGAGGCGAGCATAGCTACAGCGGTGCTGGCTTGCGTAGCAACTGCTATTCGGATGACGAGAGTACTGAGGGTAACAGCTTGCCCGACGAAACCGTTGATCATGATTGCTGTCCAATGGCTGTTGGTAACATCTCCGAACCATAGAAACGCCAGAACCGAGAGTGAACCAAGTAGAAGGATGAGTGCTCCAATGTTGCACAGAAATATATATCGCCCAATGCGCTTAGAAGTAGTGGTCTCTTCTGGAGTATTTCGACGGAGTGCGGCAAAGCAGGCTGCGGGAGGGTCGTTTTGAAATTTTGGATTCCGATAGAGCTCATCCGGTGAGATTGATCGTGGAGTTTGTGACGTTTCTTGGTCCGCTATGCCGTTTCCATGATGGGGTGGCAGGTCGAGCAGCGTGTATACTGACTGCGAAGTAAATTCGCCAGATTGGTGTCTTGGAGACATCCTTGGAGATGGAAATGGAAATCATGAAAGCTTAGATTCATCGAAGGAAGACACCATTCAGCCTTTCTTATCTCGTACATGCATAGCACAGGAATAGCGGTGTATGCTTACGCTCCTTGGTAACATTTAGCCATGTCAATAGTGCCGGAATGCTGGCTGGTAACAATACGGGACTCAACAGCTGGCTCGTGCGACACATTTTCTTACTATCGCCACATAATGCAAAGGTGCTCATATCGGTCAGACCTACAAGATGACGAAGACGGAAACGAAACTTCTTCGGTTTTAGAACATCACACATGATCGCTTAATGGTTGATGTTGTAGCTTCAATGTACAAGTCTCCTCAAGGACATGCCAGAATTTGATTGCGCAAGCTATTGGGTGTAATCCTTGGTGGTTATGCGTAAGTTATAAGCGTACCAGTCCATCAATAGTCACACAAGCGCACCGATTATGCAGCCAACCAAGTTGTGGCATCGGAAAAAGCTTTTCTGCGCTCGAGCCTGGCGCTACGCCCCGACAGCCACAGTGATCGTGTGATTTTAGAGAGGATTTCATTAAGTAACAGTCATCCCAAAGTCACTTTTAATGCATCCCTCTCAGCCCTCCACCTTCTCCACTTCGGGTTCAAGTAATATACCGGAATGCCCGCCAAGAAGAACGCCATGTGAATAGCGCTCAGAATCCCATACGACGTCCTGTACCCATACCTCTCCAGCATCGGCGTAAGCGCGTATGAAATCGCAAAGCTGATTATATTCTTCGTCCCCACCACGACCACCAACGCCGGCCCGGGAGCCTTCGGCCACACCTCCGCCGCAAACGTCGTCGACGAGATCAAGCTCAGCACAAACGCAAAAAGATACAACCCCCACGCCACGTACACAACCACCCACCCACCATCCCCACTCTCCCCACCACCAGGCCTCCCATCCGCATAAAACGCATACACCAGCAACCCCGCCGCGCCGACGACGCCGCCAAACGCGAACGGCAGCAGGCGATGCTCGGGCTGGTGCACGCCGCCGTTGTAGCGGCGCGCCATGGCGACGGCGAGGCGATCGCCGACGTAGCCGGCGACGAAGAGCGCGGCGAAGGATGCCGGGATGGAGGCGATGTTGATCAGCCCGACCGAGGCGGCGGACTGGCCGTAGTGCTCCGTCAGCACCGCGCTGTACGACAGCGACATGGCGATCATGCAGCCCGTCGTCACGCTCGGCACCAGCGTCGCGTAGATGATGCCGGGCGCGGTGCAGCACTTGGCCATCTCGACGAAGGACGTGGCGACGACGCGGGCGGCGTTGGGGGCGCGGCCCGGCCAGGGGTGGAGGAGTTGGGCGTAGGTTTTGGGTTGGGTGTCTGAGGGGGAGGAGGAGGAGGAGGAGGGGGAAGAGGAGGTTCCGTAGGCGGCGCTGTACTCGCGGTATTCGTCGTCGGTCATGAGGCGGGTGTTGCCGAAGTCGTCGGTGATGATGACTTGACCGTCGGCGAAGGTGGGAGGGCGGTGGAAGCGCGTCTCGAAGGCGAAGAGGATGGCTAGGACGAGACCGACGCCGCCGGCGATGGTCATGATGCCGTAGTACCAGCGCCATGACAAGGCGGCAACCTCGTAGCTGCTGGCGAGGGTAAGACTGTTCGATATGATGCTCTGGAGCGACCAGTACAGGCCAAACACTTTGCCTCGTTGATGCACATAAGTCACCTCGGCCATCATAAGGGGGAGCAACTGGGAATTTGTGAGCGGACGCACTGAACAGCAAGACGCAGAGACTGTACCGATTCCGTAGCTCCACTGGTCAGACCCTGGAAGATTCTGGCAACCAAATGACCGATGAAGTCACGACTGGCTGCTGCACCAATGCAAGACGCAACCAAGGCTACAGCAGCCAGGAGGAAAGCCGGACGGCGGCCATAAGCAAGAGCAAATGGTAAAATCAAGTAATTGCCGACACCGGTAAAGAAAGACGGAAGTGTCGCAATCAACATGATTGTATTCGTCGAGTATCCTTCGGGAGCGTAGAGGTTGATGAAGACCAGTATGATGGGGCCAAGAGAGCCGACAACGGCAAGAGACATGAAGGCTGTACACCATGAGCTTTGTCGGTCTTGGAGGGTAGTGACCAGGATACTCACCGAACCAACAGCATGACAAAATGACGCCAGCCTTCTTCCAGTAGGAAAAGTTCAGAGGGTCGTTGAGGCTTGAAGAGGGGACTGGTAACTTGCGGACATGACCTTCCTTGTCAACCAGCACGGTATCTCCGGCTGCCAGCACCGCGGCTTCCTCGAACACCTCAATATGCTCGCCCCGAGTCTTGTCCTTCCACTCAGTGTTCTCAGCCATGGTGCGCTAAGGATTGAAACGAATTTGGCGAAAGGGCCAAGATTCCTTCATCTTTCAAAGCGTCGTCTTCCATTTTATCCAGGTGCCAAGTCGGAAAGCTTCTCGGAAACGGATAGCGAGGATAAGGTGGTCGGCGGGCGAGGAATGTGGGCGGCTACGACGCGGGAGCCCGAGCGTCTCCCGAGGCCACGATTTACTTACGCAACCGTCGGGATTTCCGCCAGAAGCGAAGTGGTGGCCGGTGCCAGGATATCTCCCGCGGATCGTCCCTTCGATGGCCGCCACCCGTCTTCCGGACGACATTCCGGCGGTGCCTGTCGAATAGAAGCAGCACTGCTGTGGCGTATTTCAGCTGGTGGCTTCTCTGGGCCGCTACCCCGCAGAATTCCAGCCACTGGCCGTGCGCGTGTGGTGAGGCAATGGCCGATCCCCTCCACATGCCGGATGGCATTGGATAAGAGAAGAGCGCGGCATGCGCGGTTGCCGACGGGCGGCGTCACTGCTGCCTTGTCTCACGAGAGCTCACGCGCCGGCATGGGAGACAAGGGGTCCGCGGGGCAGCCAATAGGAGGAGCGCCGATTCAGCCACCCAAACGTAAGCGCCTCTCTCGCGCCTGCAACTGGTGCCGCAAGCAGAAGGTCCGCTGTGATGAATCCCTCCCCTCTTGTCTGAACTGTCGCCTTCGCAACCTCGACTGCGTTACAACTGAACCAAAGAGCGGCAAAGAGCTCTCCTCCGCTGACCGCAAGCACTCCAAAAAGCACTCCAAAAACGAACAGCAACCGCCACCATGTCGCTCGGATCCGGATTCGCCGTATTCCTCAACCACTGCAAATACCGCCACGAGTCTGCTGGTCCCAACAACTCCAGCCTCGCTCCAGCCGGAGACCTTCAGCACGGCCAGTTCAACTCTCGCCTCCGCAGCGAACGCTCCCCTTCCCGCGACGTGGACCAAGTTTGCGACGCCCGGGACGACGTTCGCGGCCCCTCAGGCATCCAGCCGCGAAGGCCCTCTTCAGTCTCCTCCGAAGCCTCCCACTGAATTTGCAGCTGCTGGCGCCGAAGAACTACGGCCGTCTGCCGTCCTCACCCCGCAAAGTTCTGACTACGCGCTCAACTACGGCGATGAACCCGTGAAGCGCAAGTTCCTTGGCGCCAGCAGCTCGCAAGTCCTTGTTCAGTGGCTCGACCTTTCTTTTTCACGACGTGGACCCTGGCCCAAAATCTCTCAGTATTTTCGTTACGGCATAACAACAGCCGAAGAGTTCTCCCTTAATTTATGGACTTCCCCCAAACCCTTGCCCCCTTATTCAGAATGCGCCAAGTACCTCTCAGTCTACAAATCCCGAATCTACCCTCTGTTTCCTGTTCTGGACCTCCCGGACCTTGCTCAAATCTTCGCCAAATTTGCCGCCAAAGACGCACAAAGCCTCAGCGTATCGGATCTACCTTCCCTTGCTTGCTGCTATGCCGTCACAAGCATCGGAATGGACGCCATTTCTGGCCAGCCATCGGAACCAGCCACTGAATATCTTACCAGTGCCTACTCCATGTACGCCCACATTGTGGCTGTGCCGTATCAAAGATCTATTCAAGCATTGCTACTTCTGGCACTTGCTCTCAGGGCTCGCCACAAAGAAGGAGTCGCTTGGCACGTGATCGGCCATGCAGTTCGCATGGCTCAATCTCTTGGCCTGCATCGCCTCCAAAAAGACGCTATACCACATGCGCTCCGGAAAAATGCGATCCTTGACCGTAATATTTGGTGGTCGCTGTTTTGCCTCGAGAAAATGATGGCCCTTCAAACCGGACGTCCCTCCGCAATCCATGACGAGGACTGTGACCAGTCAACCCCTGCTGCAGATGCCGCTTCTCTGTTCTTGCATCACTTGGTCGGCCTTGCGCAAGTCCAAAGCGCCATTGCACGGAGTATGACCAGCCAAGCCAACCAGAGAAGAGGTATGCGTGAGTTTCTTCACGACACTGCACAACTGGATCATCGACTTGTCGAGTGGGCACAGAAGCTTCCGGACAATCTCCGCCCCGGCTCCACTCTGTACTGCACTCCGGACGATCAGCCCTTTGCAACCTTTTTCTCGGCGTCATATCACGAAGCGTGAGTGTGACCTTAAAGCTACTTCTTGCATACATACTCAAGGCATGCATGCAGTCTCATCACCCTCCACCGGACGGCTCTGATTCTCGATACGAATGTCTTCCGCGACCAGGTCAAACGTCACGTGCCAGACAGCCAGCCGTCTTACCGGCTAAGCAAGGCGGAAGATATTTGTGTTGCCTCTGCTCGTACCATTGTCCAAGTGCTCAACGAACTCAAGAGCTCATGCGGAGACTTTGTGCATCCCCTTACTGCCTCTTCGCCATTATTGGCTACGTTCGTCCTTACTATCTCTATACTCAAACATCCTGCTCGTTGGAACGTACGGAGTGATCTGGCAGTAAGTATCTGCGACAATCCTTCTCCATGGGCCACCAGCTAAATATTCTGCCAGCTACTTCTGAATATTGCGACATTGACGGAAGGGATGTTTGAGTCGATCGGCCAAGATCCAGCCTTCAACAAAATGTTTGCGCTTATGCGAGATGCCGCCTCTAAGCACACGGAGCACGCAACACCCGCTCCGGAGTTATCTCCTGTCAGTGACCAATCGCAGACAAGCGGAACGGGTATTGTGCACGACGCACACCGGCTGAATCTTTCCGAATCGACTGCCAATGACGAGTCGTTCCACATTTTCCAATCCACCGATGAACTCAATCTCATAAACGAAGAGCCCTGGTCGCAACTTCTTTCCGGCAATCTGAACTTTGAGACTGGCCCATGGGACTATGATCTCGAAGCGTTTTTGGGACTACCGCATTTTGATGAGGGGGTCTCAGGGGCATGATGGGAATCCACACTTTCAACTCCGCTTTCCTCTTGACAATGATATCCACATTTTCTTACGGTTGTTGTAATATTAATTCAAAGGCTTTTAAGTTGCGATTCACCTGCATAGCGAAATCTGGGGGTTCCTTTCTTTCCTCGAGCGATTATTGCTAGTATTGCAAATTTGGGCCAGAAACACGAATCGATTGAGCTATAATTTCAAGACCAGTCTCAAACTTCTTTCAACGAGCGTATTTTGCATTTGTCATTTGCTTTCAATGAACCCCAGCGGTAAGGTGGCGTAATGCCCACAACACTCATATACCAGATCCACATCTCCCCTCTCACGCTCCTACTGCCACCTCGGGCTGGATGCTTTGCGTTTGCGGAGCTTCGACTACGGCGGCGACCGGGACTTCAACCGTTTCCTGAATGTACGGAATACCAGTGAGCCTGAAGGTGCGCTCATCCAAGACTGGCTCGTTGACAGGCTTGAACCTGTTGTGCGGGTCATCCTCGCCATCGCGCTTCGCAACATTGCTGCCAACGTGTTTGGCATTGGGCCAGTGAGTAGTCCCGACGCGCTCTGTACTCAATCGTCAGCTCCCGTTTCCCAAACCACGTGCCGCTGACCAAGAAAGGACATATCCTCAGCCGGAATAAAGACAGGGTGATTACTCACTCTCAAACGCCTCCCTCTTCCTCCTCAGATCCTCCTGCGTCGCCTCCGCCACAGGCATATAACACGTATAAATCGCAAACCTCGGCCTGGCGCCCTCCTTCCCGGCCGTCGGGCTCAAATTGTAATGCGGCGTCCGGCTATCCCAGAGCAGCAAATCGCCGGGCTCCGCACACAACTTCACCCACTCGCACCCCTTCTCCTCCAGCCACCTCATCCCCCTATCCGTGAACCCATACCACTCATTCGTCCACGCCGGAATCCTCTCGTCGTTCGCCGCCCTCATCGCATCGTGAAACTCGTCGCTCAGCCTGTGCGCGCCGCGGCACACGATCAGCCCGCCGTCGTCGGGGCCGTTCGGCAGCAGGTTGACCAGCCCTTGCAGGCAGCGGAAGCCGGGACGCTCCGGATCCTGGTCCTGGTGCGGCCAGGGGGAGTTGGCCGGGATGTCGGTGCGGTTCGGGAACGAGGCGTTGAGCGCGTCGAACGAGACGAGCAGGTCGGGCGTGTCGTAGACGGCGGCGAAGGTGTCGATGATGCCCGGTTCGCCCCGGATCGCCCACGCGAAGGACTCGTGCGTTGCGGCGTAGTTGAGGATCATGCCCTTTTCGGTGATGTGCGGGAGGTGCCGCTTGTGGACGGTGCTGGGGTCGTGGCGGTTGAAGCCGAGGTTGCTGGGTGGGATGGCGTTAGGGAGAGGGTTGGTTGCGGGGTGGGGAGGAGGAGGAGGAGGAGGAGGAGGAGAGGGGGAGATATGGCGTACAAGCCTTCGAGCCACGAGTACATCTCGTCAGCGTACTTGTCGGCGCGCTCGCGTGGGATGGCGCCCTTGATGATGGCGTAGCCATCGCGGGAGAGGTCGTCGCGGAAGTCGCCGTAGACCTTGTCCGACTCGGAGCAGAGCAGACGGTTGGGGCCGGAGGGCTGGGCCTGGAGGGGCTGAGCAGGCATGCTTGCTGTGAGTCTTTGTTTCTTTGCAAGTGGTTAGAGAAATGTCCGACGTTGAAGATAACGTTGAGAAAGGGCTTTGGACGGCAGGCGCAAGATTTGGAGCCATTTTAAGGACACTAGCGGTCGGCTTCCTGATCGCAGATCGAAAGAGGATTCCGCTTCCACAGGCCTGTCTTCCAATCCATCTGAGCGTTGTCTCCGACCCGGTCAATGCAGAATGAGGTTCCCGGAAAGGTGGGCGGCTGATGGTAGATCCTCCGCAGATGTCCACCTTTCCGATTTAGCGCGGCGTTTCCGACCCGGGACTGCGGGGTTGTAGATGCACGCCCTTTCCGACCCCACAGTACCCCGTGGGGTCTTCCAAGGAGCCTAATAAGATCTGTGAGTGATAAGTGGAGTGCTGGCGCAACAAAATGGGCGGTAAAGACTGTGTGGGTGGTTCACTGATCCCGAAGTTTCCGAGCTGAAGCCACCATTCCAAGCAAAACACCATGTCTTCTCCAAAACAGGATGCCAAGAGACCATTCCGTATCATCATAGTCGGCGGCGGAATCGCTGGGCTCAGCGCGGTAAGCCAATGGACCTCCCTCTCAAACACAAAAACAACCACCGTCTCTAACACACCCATGTCCCCAAACCGCAGGCCATCGCCCTCCGCGGGCCCAACCGGCACATCACCATCCTCGAGCAATCCAGCTTCCTGCGCGAAGTCGGCGCCGCCATCTCGCTCCAACCCAACGCCTCCAAGATCCTCGAGCAGCGCTGGGGCGTCGGTGCCGCCGACGCTGCCACCGATGAACCCGCGTGCCCGCGCATCGTCGACAGGGGCTTCCGCATCTACTCGACCGCCGGCGAGCTGGTCAAGGAGATCCCGCTGGCCGCGGGGCGCGCCGCGTACGGCGCGGACCGCGTCGTCTACCACCGCCGCGACCTGCACGCGCTGCTGCTGCACGCCGCCACCACCAGTACTTCCCGTCCGCACCCGCCCGCGTCGATCCGGCTGCGCGCGCGCGTCGTGGCTTGCGATCCGGAGGCGGGCACGGTCACGCTCGCGAGCAATGGCGACCGCGACGCTGACGGCGGCAGAGACGGAGGCGAAGACGGACCCGAGTCTACCACCACCCTGACCGCCGACCTCATCATCGCCGCCGACGGCATCCGCAGCGCCCTGCGCCCCAGCGTCCTCGGCCAGGATCCTCCCCCTTCCGCCGTCCCGACGGGGCTGTCCGCGTACCGCTTCATGGTGCCCATCGCCCGGCTGCGCGCCGCCGCCCCAGCCTTCACCGCGCGCATCGACCCGGCCGCGCCGTACACCAGCATGGTCATGGGCTGGGACAGGCGGCTCGTCATGGGGCCGTGCCGCACTTCTCCCTCCGACCCCAACGCGGGCGACTACGCCGTCGTGGCGCTCGTGCCGGACGAGCTGATGGCCGAAAAGGACGGCGGCGCGTCGTGGAACAGCGAGGGCGAGCTGGGCGCGCTGCGGGAGGCGTATCGGGACTTCCCGGAGTGGGTGACGGACATGTTCGGGTTGGTGGAGGGGGCGATCGGGTTGTGGCAGTTGAGGGATCTTGAGCCGCTGGAGAGGTGGTGCAGGGGCAGGGTCGTGCTGGTGGGCGATGCGGCGCATGCGATGTTGCCGACGCAGGGGCAGGGGGCGAGTCAGAGCTTGGAGGATGCGGAGGCGCTGGGGGCGGTGTTTGAGGATGTGGAGGGGTGGGTTGAGAAGGAGGAGGTGGAGAGGAGGTTGGAGGAGATGGTGGCGTGTAGGTATGAGAGGGCGACGCTGATTCAGGCCTATAGTCGGCAGGCGGCGAGGCCGGCGACGAATGGGAAGGATGCGAAGGTTACGCTGTGAGTGTTTTCTATCCATAAGGAGGAGATTTTGCTGTCACAATTACTGACGAACTGATTTTTCTGCAGGACGACCGCCGAGTTCATGGATTACAACTGCAATTACAACGGAGCACGAGACTTCCAGCAGAGGCAGCGTAATGGAACAACGATGATGGTCAATGGATGAATGTTAAGTCATCGAGTTAAATATCTCTTGATTACCCAGCTATCATAGACCAAATTGAGCGGCCTTAATGCGTGTCCACCAGGATATACAAGATCACTTCTCGCCATGACAGCTTTGACGCCATCCTCTGATAATCTGGTACCGCTTTTCAATACATACAGCGATCGTACTGCACCCATAGCTGCGTAGGACGTTCTTAACTTGCTCTTTGGACTCGAAGTGATGGTCGGTGGATATTGGCGACTGGTTTTTGAATGACCCCAACCGAAATCCACCAATACGACGTCCAGCCAGTTCAACCTAATGCATGGTGATAGCTGGAAGCGTGAGTACTCACGGGAACTTGAATCCTTCTTATGAAACGGATCTCCTGCATTCATTGTTTCTTGAATGCAGCCGGACAGCGAGTTTTTGATTGAATCATATCCATTTATGACTACATGAGCAAAACAATGCCTCTCGTAGTATTCAATGTCTTGAAAGTCGTGATATACGTAGCACCACATTCTTACAGCCATCACACATTAACCGATGTCTCCACTGCCCCAGACTACTCCATCTTATGCACGTTGCTGTTCTTGGTCCACCTCCGCATCGTCTTTCCGTAAAAGTAGAAGATGATGCCGCAAGCCGAGAAGAATGTAATGAGTGCCATATTAGTCATGATCGGTGGGATGAATCTGCACGAGATCCCGTCAGCAAAACACTCTCCATCATACCAAGAAAAGACGAATGACTTACCCAACCTCCTCGCTCCACGGCGTGATAAACTTGCTGAACCCGTAACCCCACAGATTCTTATTCACAGTGATGCTGACGAACAAGCTGCCCGCGACAGGCTTGTAGCTGTCCACAGCATACGTGCTCGCAATGGCCGGCAGCGCCGCGACCTGTATACCCGCGCACGCATACCCAATAATAACGATGGGCGCCCAGTGCCACTTGTCATCGTACCCGACCGCGACGCACACATTGCCCAAAATCATAATCAGCACGTACGGAATCATCGCGGGCAGACGCATCTCGGGCTCCCTGATGCCGCCATTCCGGGCCGTCAGCTTCGCCGCGACCCAGTCGCTCAGGGGCCCGGCGGTGAAGAGGCCGATGAAGGCGCCGACGAGGATGGCGAAGTTCATGAAGCCGATGACCTCGGAGGAGAAGCCGTAGGGCGGCGCGGCGAAGTTCTGGACTTGGGTGAGGTTGATGGCCAGGAAGGACGAGCACGACCACGACACGACGAAGGACGCGAACTCGACGATCGGGAACGCGAAGAGCTTCCATGGGATCCAGAGGTCGAGGAAGATGCTGCGCCATGGGTGCGCGTTCGCTTGGTAGATGCCCCATTGCTTCTTCGAGGGCGTGCCGCGGCCTAGCCACGGATCGCGTTGCGCGGTGGGTGTCGCTTCGAGGTCGACGGCGTTGGCGGCGGCGGTCGAGGTCGCGGTCGGGACTTGGGCGATGCCGTCGCCGCTGGGCGACGCGAATTCGATGGTCGTGGCGTTGTCCTTCTCCTCGGTGGTGGAGGCGGCGGGGGAGACGGCCTTAGCCGGCGGGTGGACGTGGTCGTGTGGCCGGGGGAACTTGGACTCTGGGTACAGGAAGGCGACAAGAAGGCAGCCCAGCCCGAGCAGCCCCGTGTTGAGCCACCAGAAGCTGCGCCAGCCGACGTGGAGTGCCATCGAGCCGGAAATGATCGGACCAACCCTGAAGACGAGGGAAATTGTCAGCTTCTCCAAGATGGGGGGGTTGGAGGAGGGGAAAGAGAGTCAGCTCACATCAGCGACCCCATGTATGCGACCCAGTACAAAGTGTTCCACTTTCCGCGGTCGTGCAGGAAGAAAATGTCGGCGATGATTGCGGGCTGCATTGTTTCGGCGGGACCGGCGCCAATGCCGTTGACAACGCATGCGCCCATGAAGCTGCCGTACGTCTTGGCTTCGGCGCGCCAGATGGACGAGGCGAAACAGATGAGCGTCGAGAAGAAGAGGACGGGGCGGCGGCCAAACGAAGAGCTAATGGGGACCCTGGACACCATATTCTCGTCAGCGTCTTGTGGCACATCGAACAAAGCCAATGGGGCAGCTGAGGAGCTCACCAGATGAAATTGCTGAAACCCAAGACCAGAATACAGACACCAGTGAACTGGATCGCGTCGGCCAAGCTGCAATTGAAGTCCTTCATGTAGTATTCGAACTGCGGTGCCAGCGCGAGGGGCCCAAAGCCCTGGACGAAGGTAATGTACGTGGTGACAGTGATGGCCGAGGCTTTCCACCATCCGGTCCAGTTGAGCGGGTCGTGCCTGTCGTCCGTGGGCTGTGGAACGAGCACACGGTGCGTCGTGTCGCCAGACTTCACGAAGTGGTGCGAACCGACATCCCGCATGATCTCCGTGCCCGGCAAAATCTCGATGTGCAGCTCATCCTCGATCTCGTGGAGCTCCTGAAAAACGGTCAGCTAAAAGTCGGACGAGCGTGGCAAGCTGTTGTACCTTGTCTGTGTAATTCGTCTCCATGATGAGCAGCTTATTTCCAAGGCCTGGATGCCTCGGGGAAAAGAGTCGCAGTATAGGAGAACCTGATGATGGCAGCGCTCGCTTGAACTGACTTGGCGTTCTTATATTGTTCTGAGCCGTCTCCCAATTAGACTTCGTGACACTGAGACATGCGCGTCGCGACTAGGGTATCGTCCAAGCTCTTTCACAATGCAGCTGACAATGTATCCGATTGGGCGTGCCTGTCGATGGGGAAGCGTGCGACTGGCGAGAATAAAGTAAGGGAAGTGCGCTGCGCACGGAAATGGGAGGAAGCGTGCCAACACACGGTCTCAGAGTACACGAGACGGTGACGGAGGCGACGATGGTCGTTAATATATGCAAGCTGGGAGCGCCATGCCGTGGGGTAGTGCCACTAATCAGAAGATCCATGTACCCTGAGCCCGCCCGCTTTGGGTAGGATGAAGGAGAAATCCGGGGCCCCGGTCTGATTAGAGCGTGGCTCAAAGAGGCTGGTCGGTCAATCGTCAGAATCTGGAAGGGCCCGATGACAGTTGTGCGCGGCACAACAGGCCTTATCGCCCGCGGCCTGTGTATTGGTTGAACCAGGGGGTGAGCGATGCGACCAGCCACGAGCGGCGCGGCGCTATGAACTCTGGACAAAAGTTACTTTGTGAAGCGTGGAGAGGTACACAACGGCGGGCCTGATCGGCGCCCTGAAAGCAACAGGTACTCACGAGTGCTGGGGAAGCTTCGCGGTGGTAGTCGGCAGTTGGCACACGGCATGCACGCGCCAGCAGTTTTAGGCTGCGACGGCAGTGAGTGACAGGACTTGGAGCTTGGCTTCTGCTAAGTGTGCGCCGGTGGCGGAAGCTTTACCGCCACTGCAGTAGCGTGCGACTGGCGCTGCCGTTTCGGCACCTGTGACCCCGGGAAGATCAGCTCCACACCCCGGCAGTTGTTCTGGTCATGATGCCGACTCCTGACACCGTCTATCGTGGCGGCGCATAGGCAGAAACGCATCGCCAGCTGGAACAATCCGATGGCGCTGTGGGCAAAGAGCCAGCGCGCGTCAGTATTTGCGTTTTATTGCGTGGGCTTATCGCGTGGGACCCGGCCTACCAACCAGCCATGGAGCTTCCGTTACGAGGTGCCACGCCGGCGATCTGGGGAAGGGTTCTGTGGGGTTGGTTGCTTGTGTGCGGGGAGCCAAGTGCGGAGAATGCCCGCTCTCGGAATCCGTGCGTTCTTGTGCGAACACGCCAATCAGACCAACTGCTTGTCCACCTTCCGTTCCCACGGGCTTTATTATGCAAAAGAAGATCCTTTCATCAGAAGCCAGAGTGACGCAATCCTGAGAGCTTGAGGACCTTCACTTTTGGGAATCAGGATGGACTGTTGCAAGGATGTTGCAAGACTCTGCAGACGTACCGGTTTGCACAGCCGTGGTATCGAGCCGCAATGCCCATGCTTCTCAAACAGGCTAATGCCGTGCGATCAATTTGAATTCGAGCTAGACTCCATTGGCACTACTTCAAGCCATCTGTCTGCACGACAGAGTCAGGGGATCTGCAGTATTTAGGCCCTGCAGACCTCGGGTACTGCCGCTGCATACCCTCGGTAGTCTTCGGCATATGTGTTATCAACACCTCGAGGTACGCGCCATCTGCATCCATCTCGATAAGCGAGCCGGCTGTCTGTCTTGGGCGACCAATCGGCTGTCATCCGAAGCAGAAGTGTGCCTTAATTTGAGACCTACCTCACAATCACGATATCCAGCAAAATCAGGTACGCTAAAGTGGATCTCTTATTACGGTGATGTCTAAAGCAGCTATGGCATTACGGCGTGGTGATGAACAGACCAATCTGACAACATTCGTTGGCGTCGCGATAAACTGGCCAAACCCCGGACGTACCGGCGCGCCAGAATACCTAAAATCCACCACGTGGGCCCCAGATTCTGAGCTACCAAGACCACTTCCTATTGATGTTGGCCGCACAGGCTTTCATTTCAAAGTTTCTTTGGATACAGCGGTCAACCTCGCGCCTTAATAAGGGAACAGCAGGGTTTCCCCGCAGACCTGTTACCCACCAGCCAATGACGAATGAACCGATTTACTTGTCCGCTTGTCTCGGAATCGGAAACATCGTGACGATAGCGATCTGACGCTTCTTGGTGGCTTCATCAAGCTCACGATCTAAAATCGACGTCGGCTTACAGCGGCAGATTTTTCGGCACTTCACCATTTGCGGGGTCACCAAAGTCATCTTTTTTTTTTTGGTGGCAAAGCCTGATATGATTCAACAGCCTCTATTAGAGGCCATTGGCCATGACCGGAGTCTATGGTCTTGTCAAAGAAATCCTATGTCTATCTACCCCTATGCAACCGTGGGGAGTAGTCGAATCGTTTTCGCTCATTTTTGAAACCTCTCCCTTTTGAAACTTTTTCCCTGAGTCTGACCGTTCTCAAGCATTTCGTTTTCTTCTCTTTTCTTTCTTCCAATACTCGAGCAAAGGTCCACGTCCGCCGGCTTAGGCAATGGCCTCACCGGCCTTCACACTGTTTTTGATCGCCTCGACGTCCATCTCCGGCCTGATCGCGAGACCAAAGTGCTTCTCATCGGAGTCCGTAACAGCGCCGTGCCAGAGTGAGTTGAACTGCACCGCCATCTCCTCCCAGGACAGCGCGCGGCACTCGGCCAGAGCGACGGCGTCCTCCAGCAGGCTCTTATCGGTCATGCTGCCGGTGAACATGGCGGCGACCTCCTCGGGGTGCTTGCGGAGGGTGGCGACGAGCTTGCTCTCGAGGGGCGACAGGCCGAGCGCGGCGGGGACGGCGTTGTACGTGTCGACGGGGATGGGCATGGCCGACAGGCGCGTCAGCGACTTGCGCTCGGGCACCGTCAGCTTCGCGTCGAACGCGACGCCGTGGCCGCTCAGGAAGTCGACGACCCAGCGATTGTACTTGCGGACGGTGTCGCCGTCGGCGAAGTCGATGGCGTCGCGCTTCTGCGGGTCCAGGAGGTCCGGGTGGATCAGCTTCTTGACGCGGGGCCCGTCGAGCACGGCGGGGATGCCGCGGCACTCCTGGAGGCGCTGGTTCAGCTCGTCCCAGGACTCGCGGGCGATGACCGAGGTCGCGTCCGGGTGCTGGATCTCCTCGACGAAGACGGAGATGGCGGCGCTGCACACGGCGTCGTGCCAGCTGGCGCCCGCCTTGCGAGCCGCGGGTGGCTGGAGGAGACCGCTGCTGCTGTTGTTGTTGTGGCTCTCGATCTCCTCCCATTCGTCGCCGTCCATGCCTTCGAGACCGATGTCGGAGTTGATGTCGGACAGAACGTCCTGCCTGGCAGAGAGGTAGGCGTTCATGCCGCGGCGGCGCTCCTCATCGAGGTAGCTACGGTCCATGTCATCGACATAGTAGAGGACAAGCTGGGCAAGCTGGTCGTGGACGGTGATTTCGTTGTTAGGGCCGGTGCGAACGTGCTGCCAGCGTTCACCGCGGACGAAGATGGGCATGGGGTGCAAGAGAGCGAAGCCGTTGGTGCCGCGCACCTCGTGGGCATGAAGCCAGCTTGGACGGAGGACACTGAGAGCGCTGTGTTTCAGGAGCGCACGTTCGGGCGTCTTAGGGTCGATGGCGAAGCCGATGTCTCTATCGTCCGAGTAGCGAGCGGCGCGCTCATCCTCAAGGAGGGCCCGGCCGATGGAGCGCAGGCGGTACTTCTCACCGGTGTGCCAAAGCGTGAGGACCTCGATGGTGCGGTCCGGAAAGTCCCAGTCGAAGACATCCGTCATGGCCCTGGTGGTCTGTGAGTTCATCGCGTTCGCGATGACGGCTTCAAGGTCGGTCTTCTTAACCATGCGCGGGACCCAAGGGCCCGCATTGGCGCGCGGTAAGATAGAGCTGTTTGGAAGAACCTGAGCGGCACGCAAGACATCTTCGATAAGCGGCTCGACCTCGATCCTCACATTCCTGTATGCGGCCAGAGCGGCGATACTGTTGTCGACGTTGTAGAGAAGTCGGAAGTCGGCTGAGAGGACCCCACGCTTGAGCAGGGCCTTGACGGCGTCCTGCCTGACGTAGATAAGGTCGTTCGCGATGATGCGGTTGTCATCCATTGTTGCGATGAGCGTATGGAAAGTCGTCTGCGGTGGTGTCAGCCGTCGCGTTGGCTAGGTCAAAGGTTGCGCGCAGTGCGACGATGTAGAGGTAGGGTGGAGGGTGAGAGAGGGCCAGCCGCAGAAGATCTTAAGTATGTCGAAGAAGACAGTGAATGTACCGATTTGGAAGGTAGGCTCCCAAATGCCACGAGCGCTCCTCTGCGCCGCATGGAAACCAACGGCACTGAAGCTTGTAACAAGGTGAGGCACACACGCTCTGCAGCAGACAACAGCGCTTCACCTCCTGCCGTCTTCACTTCCTCACCCCGCCCACAACTCACATTTCCTATGCTCCAGATGGATGGCATCACTCATGTTGATTATTGTGTTAGTGCTGCTCCGTAATTTCACGACGGTGAACAATGTGGACATTTTACATTTTCCCTGAACATCTCTCGCGTACTGGCATGACTAGACTAGTTTAAGAACAATGATCCCGTCCGCTTCCTTCCTGGAATCTACCACATGAGTAAAAGCAGGTCCGAAGCAGTTCTGGTACGATAACACTTTATGAGTAGACAGCAGTACGCAGCGAGGCGTCCGGACTGCCTGCTAGTCTCGCTATGGAGCGTTTACTCCACCAAATCAGACTCCAGGTGCTCAAATCTGGTAGCCGTGACCATTATCGCCGGCTGTACCGTTATTTTCCAGGTACTCCTCATCAATCTCGTACTCGCCGTCCTCCTCATCGCCAACTTCCTCCTCATGAGCCTTCTCTTCGGGGGCCTTCTCCTCGCCAGCCATCTTCTCGCCAGCATCTTCCTGGCCATCCTCATCAATCTCCATGCCACCAACACTACCGCTCTGGGAACGAGACGGAACACTGCGCAGCTGAGGAACCTTCTTCTGCTTCAGATCGCTCCTGTAAACCTCATTCATCAGCGCGCCGTTCGTCCTCGTCGGCCGCTTCCCGACGCCCGGCACCTCGCGGCCGCCCCAGTACGCATTGAAGCGCCTGCACAGCTCGCCGAGGCGCATGCTGGGGTGCTGCTCGAAGGTGCGGCGGATCCACTCGCGCTCCTCCTCGAGGTAGGAGTGCTGCTCGGCGCGGCGCAGGCGCGGGTTGGCGCCGTGCTTGATCAGGAAGCGCTTGACCCAGTACTCGAGCTTGCGGATGTGGTTGTCCTTGGTGAAGTCGACCTCCTCGCGCGTGTACGACTCGTGCTGCACGCGCAGCTCCGAGTTATCGATGTAGTGCAGCGTCGTCATCGCGAACTGGTCGAGCTCTTGGTGGTCTTTCGACACCAGGTGGCGGCCGAAGGTCTTGAAGCGCGGGCGGCGGTGGAGGAGCATGAAGCCGTGGTCGCCTGGCGGAATGCGGGATGTGTGTTAGCGGGGGAGGCTTCATAGCTTGGTGGGAAGATGGGAAAGGCTTGCGGCGTACCGGTGATGGGAATCTCGTTGTCAGTGTAGTTGGCGTGACCCGGGAAGTGTAGCTCGCCGTACTCAGGACCAGGCTTGACCTTGGCCCAGCTGTTCGGCGGCGGCGAACCGCGGGCAAGGACCAGGATGTCTTCTTCGTCTTTGTCTTCCTCGTCTTCGTCTGTAGCCTCCTCGATCTCGTACGTGATGCGGCGGTTCATGAAGTCGGCTGAGGCGGCGTCGTCGGTCGTGACAGGCTGGCTGCCGTGGTTATCAGCGTTTCCGCCGCGGCGCTGTTGCTCTGAAGCATCGAGAAGCTTGTCAAAGAGCTCCTCGCGAAACACGTCGAACACGGGCTGATCGTCGGGGTGGATGTCTAGGGCATCGTAGAGGTCCTGCAAGTCAGGATTGCGCACGTTATCCTTGGGATCGAAGTCTGGCATGGTAGCGGTGGCGTTGCGGGTGGACTTGGTGTTGGTGTCGGAGGACAGCAGTTGGGACTGACGAAGCGAAGGACAAGAATATGACACCCGCTTGCAAGAAAGGTTGTCAGTGCGTGACCGGAGCACGGAACGTAACCCGCGGGTGAATGTTCCGACGCAGGTTTGGAGGAGGAGAAGCATGAAAACATTCAGTCACTTGAACCTAACACTTGCGACACTTTTAAGGGAACTGGCAAACTGTTCGGCCTCGCTCAGCAGAGCCGCTTGAATTCGCTCACTTATGTCATAAATTCCACTCACAGCTCAATTGCACTCCCCCTGCTCTGCTGCTCACTCCGGCTGTAGGGCCGCCTGGCCGAATAACTCACTCCACCCCAACATCTCGAGGTTGGATAACAGCGAAAGCCCTGCTGGAGGCACGTAGACGAAAGCTTCTTTGCACACTTGAGACGCGAGGGGACATGACTGTACATTGCTCAATTGTTAACAGTTCTCTGGGGTCTTCATGGACCCATGTGCATGTACAAACTACCAAATAAATGCTGCTTTGGTTCGAATTACAAGCTGTAGCTCAACGCGTGAGCAATGAAGAAGCTTGCGTATTCTTGCAAAAGGGCCTTATGAGAAAATTGACCCGTAAAGTGCTTGCTCAAGGACCGATCCCCTTTATGCCGCCAGATGATGCAGGAGAACAAAACAAAAAAGAAAAGCCCTTCCAGAGAAATGCTGACAAAACAGAGGAAATGAAATAGTAGATCCGCCGGTGGACCCCATCCCCGACGCCAATGCTTGCCTTGATACTGACCATCAGGTCTATTGCGCAGCTGTACTTTGCGAAGCTGCCATTAATTGCAAGCCGCTACCGTATCCACGCAGATTCAGGTAGCCAAGTGACGAAAATCTTCCCCCAGTGTATCTTTCATGTTCTTCTTACTCTTCTTGTTGTCCTTGCTTTTCTTGCTCTTCTTGCTGTCCTTGCTGTGATCGCTGTGCTTGCTGTAGCCACTAAAGTGGTCTCGAACTCTTAATTCTTCGACTTCTTCAAGCCGGCAGGGTACAATCCGGAACGATGAATCTCGCTCTCGAGCGACGCCGCGCTCCTGACCGGCCTCTGCTTGCCCGCATGCCTGCCCGTCTGAAGAATCGTGCCGGCCCAGACATCATTGAAAAGGCGCACCTGCTCGTCCCTCGTGTACGCCGCACTCCTCTCTCCGCGCTCGATCTCGCCAGCCATCTGCCGGCCCAGCGCGCGCAGCCACTCGCGCTCCTCGGGCGTGTAGCTCACGACGTCCTGGCGCAGCGACGCCGCGCCGCTGCGCTTCAGGAACTGGCACATCCAGCGGTTGAGGCGCGCGATGTCCGCGGCCGAGTCCCAGTCGATCGGCTGCGGCGCGCGGCCGCCTTGCTTGCGCGAGGTGTAGGTGTGCGTCTGCGTGACGCCCGGTTGCGTGTTGTCGACGAAGCGGATGGTGAGGTGCGCCGTCTGGTCGGGCCCGCGGACGAAGTGGTGTTGTTGGTGGAGGAGCCGGAAGCCGTTGCTGCCGGTGACGGGGTCGGAGCGGGAGCGGAGGGCTGTGGTGGCGGGCTGGGAGGAAGGGCCACCGGCGGCGGGGATGATCATGGGGTTGCTTGCGCTGTTGTGGTCGGGGATAACAATGGGGTTGTTGACATCATTGGAGACGCTGTGAGAGGCACCAGTGACGGTCCTGCTGCTGCTGTTTTGGCCAGTGTTATTGGCCTTCGGGCGCTTGGAGGATGGCTTGAGTTTCTTCTTCATGGGAGCCTCCTTCGGCTCGTCGGCGTCATTACGAGGGCGCTTCTCCGCGAGGCGTGCTGACTTGCGCGTGTTGTCCGGAACGGGCTCAGTGGGCTGCTCTTTGGAGTGGATGGCCTCACTGTGCGGCTCAGTAGCCTTGCGCTTGATGGGACGAGCAGGTTCGCTAGGCGCCTCGGTAGCTTTGCGCTTTTTGCTACGGACGGACGGCTCCTTCGCCTTGTCCTTCTTCTGTGGACCGGATGCGGTGCTGCTGTTCATGGCGGCGTTGTTGTTGGTCTCATTGTTAGGTGTGGGAGGGGGCGGCTTCGGCACTGGCTGCATGGCGGCCCAGTCTTGCTCCCACTCCTGGTCGCTAATGGGTTGGAACGGGGCGAAGACACCTGGATTGCCCCTCTTCTCGAAATCTGCTTGATACAATGCGTTGTTGATCAATTTCTTAGTAGCGGCTTCCATGCGTTTCTCGTGGGCAGTCGGCTGAGGACGAGGTGCGACTGCGGCGCAAGCGTCAGCTGATGGCTGCAAGCTTGCTGGATTGAGCTTCTTACCTTTAGTCTTCTTCTTCGCCGCCGGCCTCTTCGCGGCGGTGCGAACAGAGCGAGCGTTTACAGTAGAGGGCTCAGTGGGAGTAGGGGCGCGACCAGCGCTGCGGAGGTGCATCTTGCCCGGCATCGTTGCGGATAGCTGGACACGGTGTATGCGGAGGGTTTGAGGATGTTGGAGGGAGAGTAGAAGCGCAGAAAGAGCTGCGAAGACTTGCGAAGAGTATGAGGGGCCGGTCTCAATGGGCGAGCGATGTTATTGTGTCGAATACCAATTACAATGGGCGGACAATGCTTAGCGTGTGAAAGGTCGGCGTCAATAGGCAGACAGTGTTTCAGGTTAAGGATCTCGGGTCGGCGGCGGCGGCGGTTGGGCGAGTTTGTGATGGTGAAAGCTGCAGGGTGAGGCTGGGGGATAATTTCACGTGTCTGCCGTGTCTATCGGGCGATGCTTAACACTGCGGGACGCGCAGCTCGCCGGTATATTGTCGCTTCAACAAGAAAGAGGCAACTGTTCATCTTTACAAATATATAGATAATGGAGTCCTCAAAAGCACCGCTCAAGGGACCTCTGAGTGAAGGTGGAGCAAAAATAGTACGTGGGATACGCTCAACGCGCAAAACAATGACATCACTTCCATTTCCAACCAAGACGTTCAACAATCAATGATCGTTTCGTAACAATCAAACAAAGGAAGAATCACATTTTGACAGAGCATACAAACAAAGAACATGGAGTATAATTAACTCGGTGGTCCTTTGTTTCTTTGCTACAAGTGAGCATTGTCTGTAGGTTTACTTATCCAAAACAGAAGCCTGCCTGAGTGCACTTTTGCTATCGGCGGCTGAAGTCGTCCATACGAAGACGCAAGGGCTGTTATTTTCATCGTGCAACGTGAGACCATCTCACAACTTGACGAATAGGGAGAATGATCCATAAGCTGTCTGTGGAGTAACGGTGAATATATACGCGCCAGTAGCTAATAAACAGCGAAAAGCAAACGAAGAGAGACAAATATCATGGGGTCCATCAGATGATCTGTCACGATTTACTACTGAAATCTATGTACCTCTGTCGAATGACGGCTGTCATGCCTCTGAACCAAACCCCAATGCCCAAACGACCAAGTCAAAAATTGTACAAGCAGCATGTGAACATCTCTATTGTTCGCTTTGAGCCTCCCAGATCCCATTTGCTTTCAGTAGACGTTTCAGCCCTCCCAGATCCTTTCCACGCCCGTTCTCATGCGTATGCTCGACTTTCCAGTCCACTACTGCCTCTCAGATGGGTGCTGAGCCTCCCAGATCTCAAGCGCCTGTTGTACATACATTTGTTAGGTCTTCTACATTCCGTTCGCGTCTGAAGATTGTGCCAGGCCTCCCAGATCCTGTGCATCTTCAGTGTGGTATGCGCTGGGCCTCCCAGATCCCAGTCGCACCTTTCATGTGTGCAGAGCCTCCCAGATCTCATGCAGCATCAAATCATCTTTCGTCTCTCTCAGTGCCTTTCATCGCTCTTGATACTACTCCTAAGTCTTCCTCTGGAACTTCTGAAACCACAGAACATGTAGCTTCCACTTCAACACTGCCGAGTCGCTGTGAAAACGTGCATCCTCTAGCATCCAAAGTGTTGTAAGACTCTGCTGGCCCACTCGTTCAGCCAGCCGATCTGCTCGGCGCTGTTCCAGTCGAGATTCTCCACGGTGATCCCCCTAAACTCCGGCCAAGGGAGCTCGATGGGCTTGGCGCCACGGTTGCCATCCTCGTCATTTTGCCAGAAGCGGAGGGGAAGGAAGTGGGCGCCGTTGATGCCGCACTCAAATACCGGACGTGGGCCGATGAGTTCGAAGCTGTTGATATCGTGGACGGGCTTGCGGGTGGTCAGAGTGGCTGGGGCGGATAAAGCCAGGCCAGCGGGCTTCTCGCTTTGATGGATAGTGGTGTCGGAGAGGTCCTCCGCGGCCTTTCTGGCTTGGGGTCTTGCGACGTTGCCACGAGGCTTTGTCGGCTGCTTGGAGGAATTTCGGTCCTTGCTGTCCATCCTCTTCGACTCGTCTTCGTTGTGCAGGCGGAGACTCTCGGCCGACTGCTCGGTTTGCTGGGCACTCTCAAGATTGAGGACGTACGGCTTGGGCTTAGGGCGGACAGCGCGCCGAGAGGACGGTTGCGTTGTTGAAGGAGAGCTGCCCGACTTCTTGATGCCCTTTCTTGATTCCCAGGGCTTCATAGCCTTCAGAAGTCCCATACTGAAGGGAGCACATATGTCCCATGCATCTTGCACGCTGCGCTGGACCCTTTGCATGGCATCCTTGAGCGTCGTCGAAACCGAAGCCTTGTTGTACATACGTGCCCTGGTGGGTGGCGTGTTGCTATTCTGAGGCTTTTGGTCGGCACCGCGATAGTGCTTGGTCAGCTGCTCGCTGGTGCTGTTGATGGTGTTTCCTCTCTCGGCCTCGTCCATGTGGTGGTTCCTCATCTGCTTCTTGCTCTTGCGGCTGTCTTCAAAGTTGCCCGCGATGTCCACCTCCTCGGCCTTGCGCTTCAGGCGGGGCTCCACAGTGTTATAGATGGGAGCATTCTTTAAGATACGGGTCGGTGAATCGCCTTCCTGAGGCTCCTTCCTGAACCGGAGCGCGCGGTGAGGGTCGGACTCAGGCTTGGCCTTTGCCGTGGCCTTAGCCATAGTCATGGGCATCTTCATATCCAGAACAGCACCGAAGGGCTGCAAGCCACCGATTGTGGGAACCACAGGTGTAGTTGTGCTGGAGAGAAGCTGGAGGGGGGCAAGTGGTGGAAGCTGCTCTGACGGCAGAGCATGGCGAGCCCTCTTAGGGGTGGAGCCTTTCATATCATCCGCCGAGGAGCCCTCAAGGCTATCGACCCTGCGCTTACGGCTGGAGTTGGAGCTGGACGGGATAGCGCTGGTCGAGCTTCCACTAGCTATCGAGGCGACAGTTGCCTCATCCGCCTCGTTGACAGGGGCCTCTTCTTGCTTCTTGACAGGCGGGTTCTTCTGATCCTCAGCAGGTGCTATGCTCTCCTTCTTTCGAACCAGGCGCTTGGTCTTGACGTCGAAGAGCCATCCCTCCGGGAGGGTCCGGCGCCCGTGTAGCGACGGAGCAACCTTCTCAACCCATGAGTTGCTCGTGGCATCGACCTGGCGTTCAAACATCTCAAAGGTCGGGATGTGCGTAGTTGTAGCTCCGCCAGGGCCTGCGTTGATGGTGGAGTCTGTCATCTGCGGGTAGGTTCGCGGCGCGCCTTCGCCGAGAGGAGAGGACTTGACAGGCGACACGAATCGCTGGTGCGGGAAGTTATGGTGCTCGTAGACCTGTAGATGTCTCAAGTTAGCTATATCCTGACGCGCAGCGACGTGTCAAGAAACATACCCGTCTGAAGAGAGCGCGCTGTGGTCTTTCCGCCCCCTTCCTACCCTTGCGCTCTGGAGGACCGTTCGCTTTCGAACCCAGTATTCTGTCAAGTGCGAGTATCCTGCGCTGAAAAATGTTTTGCTTCCTATTCCACTCCGTCTTGGGACGTGGGGCCCCGGGCACAGCAAGGATCGCATTTAACTCGTCCATAAACAACGGCATTTTCGGAGTTGGGCGAGTAATGGATTAGTAGGTCAATGGCGGATGGCCCCAGGAGGAGCTAGCAGACTCGAGTTGCGTCGAGGTGGTATAGAGCGAATAATGCGCGGTGGAAAGGTTTGGAGGGGAAGTGGAGTGGAGGAGAAGGGAAGAGGCAACGCGGGTGCGCCCATAACACTTCATAGCGACGAGCCACGCCCGCCCGATATCATCCCGAGCCGGACCGCCAAGCAGACCAATCAGGTGGTAGCCCCTCTCATTACTGTAATCAGAGTGGTGAGTAATTGACGCTCCCGTTGGGGGTGGAACTTGCCGGGCGTCTTCTCTGGCATCACTCGGAACGTATGACCGGATCGCTGCACCCTCAGAGGTACAACTCTGCTTTACTTTCTCCATGAACTGTAATGGTAGCCACTACGGCTCTTGTTAAGAAATCAGGATCTCCATGTCGAATAGGAAGGCCCGGATGGCAAGTGAAGAAAAGTAAAGTTTTATATAAGGTATAGAAATCCACCGCGAGGCATAGCTGGACTAAGGACTATGCACATAAGTCATATATAGATTCCCCATCATCCTTTCAAGATCAAAGGATTGAGTAGAACTATTATTGCTCCCTGGGAAGTTCTGCCCCTGTGCACATGTCACGGTAGGGACAGCGTTTGGGCAAGATTGACCAGCCTGACTACGCAGGTCACAAAGAGAAATAGGTAATTGAGCTTCTTGAATTCGATATAGAACGGCACAATGGCCAATGACTGAAGCAAACAAGGATGGTGCAGCTGCACAAAGCACAGCAGATGAGAGCCAATACAAGCCTAACTCTCCACCTCATCAGTGTACCGAGCCTCCCAGATCTCAGCAAAACACCAAAGGCCATCCAACCTTACTTCATTCCGCATGCCAATGCCCCCAGGTCCACATCACCGCTACATTTTCTCCTTCGATCCACCACCAACCTTATCCTGGGCCTTCTTACGACCCTCCACAGCATCTCCAGCCGCGCCCTCCTCCGAGCCACCAGCCTCCTTCTCCGCACTCTCCACAGCACGCTTCTTCTGCTCCTTCTTCCTGTGACTCACATTGCTAACCATAATATCATCCCACAACCTGTACCTCCGCGCCGCCGTCTCGACGGCACGCTCGGACCTCGCCTCACGCGGCAGCGACGCGAACTCGCGCGTCTCGCCGTCCTGCGTCGTGTACTTGATAGACACGGAGCGGCCGACCCAGTGGTCGTTGAACTCCTTGGCGAGCTGCTTGTTGGACGGCCGCGGGACCACGCCCTTGTAGCGCCGCGCCTGGTCGCGCAGCCACTGCTTCTCCTCTGGCAGCCACATGGGCGACGAGCCTGCGAAGGCTTGCACGCTGCGCTTGAGCGCTTTGTTCGGGTGCTCGCTGGAGGAAAAGGACGTGAAGGTGCCGACGGCGGCGATGGGGCCGGCGCTGCTGTTGATGGCGGCGGAGTCCGGGTGAGGGCGCTTCTTTGGGTTCGGCTTCTGCGGGAGGGTGGTGGTGGTGGTGGTGGTGGTGGAGGGGGCGCGGGCCATCGGGGCGGTGGGAGCGACTGGGCCGGACACGGTGGAGGCGGGAGGGCGCGGTGGAGCCGGGGCGAGGGGACGAGGGCCGGCTGAAGCAGTGCGCTGAGAGCCACCAGGAATCGGAGCGGGAGCCAAGTTGAGAGCCGGAGCGGGAGTGCCACCAGCAGCCGCGCTGAGCTTGTTCAGGTAGTCCACGGTGTTGATCATGGACGCGTTGAGGCTGATGATGGCATTGCCCAAGTTGTTCATCTTGACTGTGACGTCTCCAATCGCCCGAGAGGTCGCTGCGATGAGCTGTGGATCTACGGACACAGCGTGGCTCTGCTTCTGAGAAGTGTTGGCAGAGCCTCTGCGATTGGGACGGGCAGCGCGCGGCATGTTGAAGGAAGCCCCGTTGCCAGGGATCTGGGGCATGTAGTGGTTGAAGTTGAAGCCGGTGGGTGCCGTCAGGCTTGGAGTGCTTGCGAAGTTTGCGAGGCTTGACTGTCCAAAGTTCAGGAACTGTGGCATAGACGCCGTCGCGGCTGAGCTTGGATATCCCGTTTGGTCGAAAGAGGACCTGCGGTACATGGGAGCGACACGGTTAAGGTTCTGTCCAATTGTCTCTTAGTGAGCCAGAGCGAATCATTAGCGGTGGCGTGTGACATTACCTGCGCGGTGCTGCGTTGTCCAGCCTGTTTATTGCCCGAAGATGGCATGCTGGTGTGGTCTTTGTGTTTCTTCGGAAGCGGAGTACCGTCTCCACCACCGAATTGAGCGTGGGTGTCCATCTCTGATTTGCGAATGGCGGACACGCGCAACTGTCCTGTGTTGAGCTGAAGCGAAGGTGCAGCAGCTGGATTGCGCGCGGCGTTGGTGCGTAGCAGAAAATGGCTGTGCAGGAGGCACCTGAGCGCGCGCGCGGCACGCCGTTACCATTTGTCCGAGGCGAGTAGGGACTGATGCTTCCTGTCGCAAGATTCCAGCGTCTGTCGGGCAAAGAGCTGATAGCCTGATCACGTGCGAGGGCACCGCCTTTTGTCGACAAAGCTTTGTCAGACCAGCCACTCGCTCTTCTCGAGCGACGCGTGCGAATCGCCTCATGCAAGATGACAGTGCTCGAATTCAAACACCCAAGGCGTCCTTGGCCCCCGATCCATTCCCCCAGCAACCGTTCGTGGCTGTTCTCCATGAACCATCTTTTGGTAGCCTTTCTGAAAGAAGCATAGCAAACAGAATATCAGTGTCAGAAAAGAGAGCTTCCAATGGGAAGGTCAAACAATGCCCATGCCATGAACAAAGAGAATTGCAGCTTGGAGCTGCTTTGTGTAGCGCGCTCCAGATCCCGACCACCCAGCATCCTGATTTCACTTTTGGGACTCTCGCTTCTCGCTCCACCGCTCGGAACAGGTGTGCTTGTTTCGACTTTGGGGGCACTTCAGCGAGTTTTGAGGCAGAAGATGTATAAATGACACTATCAGAGTGAGGCATACGCATTACGCTTGATACAAATACAGAAGTGTTTTGAAGCAAGCAAAGCCATTGTCTTTTCTTTTTCCATCCTCAAACCCACGCTCTGATCCCCTGCCTGGACTCCCTTTCGCTGTGTCCCCTCTACTGTTCTGAATGCCTCCAGCCAATCTTCTTACGGTCCATCGCCGTGAAGATGGCCTCCGTCTGCCTGTCCTCGCGCGCCGGCATCGTCACCTGCTCGCCGCCATTATCGATGTACGTGAAGACCCTGCCCCGGAAGTGGTTGTTGAAATCCACCGTGACCTGCTTCCTTGGGGGCCTCTCGGGATGGTCAGCGACGTACTGGCGCAGCCAGTCGTACTCTTCCTCCGTCCATCTCAGCTTGTTGACGTTTGGCCTCATGGTGCCGCAACCGCAGGACCTGCGCATCCACTGCGCGAGCCACTGGTTCAGACGAGAAATCGTCTTTTTGTCATTCCAGTCAATGTCTGCGGTAGTCTTCCCACGGTTTCCCTCCCAGGTGTGCGTCCGAACACCGCTCCTGACACCGTTCTCCACGACGGTGTAGCGCTGGGTAAGGAACTCGGTTTGGTCGTAGCCAACCGTAAAGAAGTGTTGCTTCCCAATCAGCTGGAAGCCGTTCGCGCCGACGACTGGGTCGTCTCGGGTGCGGTATTGGTTGGTGGTAGCAGCGGCACTTGCGGTGGCTGCGGAGCTGGCGGACGGGTTCGTAGTCTGGTTTGTGACGGTGAACGTGCTGGTTGTGGTGGGGGGGTTGATGGGAGCCGTGGACGGGCCAGGCATGCTGTGAGAGTTGGCGCCGGCGGGGTTGGCAGCGGGCTTCATGGGAGCTGCTCGGGGACGCTTCGCCGGTGACGAGTCTGAATCGTCATCCTCGGCATACGTGACTGCGACCTTGCGCTTCCTCAAAGACATAGTGCTGCCATGAGCAACAACACCACCAGCAGACTTGCTACCAGCAGGGTTGTTACCGCTCCTCTGCGGCATGTCTCCGTCGTCATCAGAGCCGCTGCCCTCTGCGGATGTGCTTGATGCCGTACTCATAGCCCTCTCACTGTTCTCTTGCTCAGGCGTCCGGTCTGGGGTGTTGGTGGACACTGGGTGCTCGGGAGAGGTCGAAGCACTAGCACGACTCCGCTTTGAAGCAGGGGCATCACTGCCAGAATCCTCCTCAGGCGCCTTCCTCTTCAACACCTGGATTCTGGGATGGGCAGACTGGAGACCGGTGAGCCTAAGAATGATGCCTGAGGGCCGACTATTGCTCACCGACGAACTGCTGTCGCTGTCGGCCGCGGCCTCGCTGTCTGACGACTCAGCCTGCTGACTGAGTGTGTGCGGAGTGTTGTTCTCCGATGTGTGGCTTGGGGATGAGGCGCTGGCTGTACTGATAGCACCGTCAGGAGGATTTTGGGTCACGGTGGTGGTGGTGGTGGTACTGGCGGCGGGAGAGTGTTGGGTGGTGGCCGCCGCGTTGGTGCTGGCAACGGGACGGGTGGTGGCTGGTGTTGAGTCGCGAGGACCTCCGCCGGCAGAAGTCTGAACAGGTTGACCATCCCTGCGAATGCGAGGGTAGATCTGGGGGGTAGGTTGACCGAACAGCGGCAGTGTGGAATCAGAAGGGATGCCGGGAACATAGAGCTCCCCATCGTCGGCCTGCGCGACGAAAGAACGCCTCGCCAGCGGGTCACGGAAGCGGATTTCGCGGCTGTTGTCATACAGGAACGTATCGAGTGGGTTCTCGCGGAAGTGGATGGCATGCTGGATCATGAACATGTCCAGCTCGTCATGCGTCTCGAAGTACTACAGCGGAACGGTTAGGTTTGACGGCGTCAGAGAACGCGTGAGGTGCTTACGTCGAGGGAGTCACTAGCTACACACGCCTTGGCTTCAGCGTAGCGGGCCTCAATCTGTTTTAGGAGCGCCGATTCTTTCATCTTGGCCTGCGACAAGACACGAGCGGCCTTCTTGCGGTGTGCTGCGAGGCGGGTTAGTACTGCAGTACAATTGTGGTGCGTGAGCAAGCTTACTTGTGTTGCGAGCGGGAGCGGAGGGACGGCCACGATTGCGAAGCTCGTAGCGGGTGGGCATCTTCGAGACGGGTGTGGAGAGGTAGTATCGGAGTGCTGTGTGTTTGGGTGGTAGGCCGTGAGGCAGAAGTGTCGCGGGCTGTGGTATCGGCGGAGAGAGCGTGAGGGCGGAAGAACGGGGGACGGTTGGAGAGGGAGGAGGGAAGGCGTCCGAATGAAAACAGAGGGTACTTAACGAGACAGGTGCACGTGGTTGCGGCCGCTGAGCGCGGGTGGGCCGCCTGGTGTTTACCCACGCAGTCCGCAGCCGCCGACGCGCCACCCAAAACACGCCCACCCCGGAAGGGACGCGGCTCAACGTACACTCACCCTACTCTGGAAACAGGCCTGCAACAAGGAGTCTGCCCCAACAAAATCTGGACGGCTCTCTGGGCTCAAGGGCAAGAGTTCCCTTCAGCCCGTCGTAGGAGCGGAATAGTCATGTCAACGATGAGATATAAATGGTCTTGACAGGCTCGTAATAGCTGTAAGACGCTATAAGATATGACAGACCTCTAACTAGCCGCATGAAGTACAGACTCGTCACCCGCGAGAGGGCCTCGCGGAATCAGGCCCCGGCGACAACACACCGCCCTATCTTGGAAAGACAAAAGCGACACATCTTCCCAGCACCATGGGTTGGTCATTCATCACGCATACTTATATGGAAATTCTTGGAAGCTGGCACTCTTGACCGCTCGGATCTGGCAAACACCGAAACACTATAAGGCTTTGTCTCCCGACATGTGCGCAGTTCTTGGGGCAAATTGTGCATGATATTGGTTCGTGGTTCTTTGGAATATGACTACCGAAGCAAACAAAGAAGATTACAGAAGGTCTATAGCCAAGCCCTCATGATCAGCGTCTACTGACGAACCACAGAGATGCCAGTAGTCTCGTCTGGTGAAAAGTCTAGATAGGAAAGCAAGGAAAAAAACAGGCCTGTGTCGTATGAAGGCTCGCCACACCGCTTCCAGAGCTTAGGAGCCGTAGGCTCCAGATGGTCCGAAGCCCCTCCCGATGCTCTGGCGATTCGCCTACATCTCGCCATCAGTGTCTTCCTCCTGAAGGTCGTCGTCATCGTCAGCCGAGCCAGTGACATCTCCAGCGCCCTCAGCCGCACTGACAAGACCAGAGTCCTCCGCCGAAGTAGGCTCCTCCTTCACAGCGACAGCACCACGCCTACCCCACTTGCCCTTCAGCGCCGCAAACGCGCCCGTCCTCTCCGCATGGGACGTCAGCGCCTCGTTGGTGCGCCTGAACCTCCTCATAACCTTCTTGACGCCATCGCGGCCGGTGACCTCGACGTCCTTGTCCGCGAACTTCTCGTTGAACTGGTCAAACAGGTCCTTGCGAACGACCTTGGCGTCATCCTTGTGCTTGTCGGCCAGCTCACGCAGGAAGGCCGTCTCCTCGGGCACCCACTCGCGCTCGCGCATGCTGGGGCGGGCGCGGGCCGCGCCCTTGCGCAGCACCTGCTGCATGGCCCAGCGGTTGAGCGTCGCCATGTGCGCCTCGTCGGCCCAGTCGATGCCGTCCTTGAGCGCGCCGCGGGGGCGGTAGCGCTGCGTGTGGAAGCGCGGCACGCCGTCTTTGTCGTCCTGCCAGTAGTGCAGCACCAGCTTGTCCGACTGGTCCTCGCCGTTGGCGACGAAGCGCGGCAGCGGCGCGACGGTGCGGAAGCCGCGTGCGCCGGTGATCAGGCCGCGCGCGTCGCGGAGGACTTCGCTGGTGCTCGTTGGCATGTTGCTGCTGCCGGGCGTGGCGGGGGAAGAAGACGAGGCTTGGGGTCGCGCGGATATGTACTTGCGGCGAGGCGTGTACGGCGATCGATAGGTGCGTGACTTGAGCGTGTAGCGGGAGCGGGAGCTTTGTTCGTCGGAAGAGGAGGCTTCACTGTCAGACGATGAGGAGCTGGAGACGGGAGTCGGAGTGCGGTGCTGAACGCGTCCATCGGCGGCTTCGTCGTTGAGAGAATCCGGGTCGGGAGTTTCGACGCGAGCGCGCTTGAAGACCGGCTTGACGGGTTCAGCGACTTCCTCAAAGGCATATTCCGAATCAGCAGCAATGTCCTCACTAGGTTCAGCCGCCGTGGATCTGGACATGCTGTCTGGCGTCTGGACTGGCATCCATTTCAGGCTGGCTCTCCATTTCAGGATGTTGAGGCCGACCTTCATGCTGTTAATCGCCTGGTCCCTCATGGTAGTAGCATTGTTCATGTTTCTGCGGTTCGTGACGGGAGCTTTGCCTTGGACATCGCTGGACATGGTGATGAACTGGCTCTGTTGGGCGGATAAGGGACTCCCATCGTGGTCATTGTCGCGCGTCTTGTCCGCCCTCATAGCTCGCTCCATAATCAACTGGCCTGTGAAGAGTTCAGCCTCCGACTTGCGAAGATTCTTCAGAGCTTCCGTCTGCAGAGCTTCCACGTGCTCCAGAGAGGGGTCTGCGGGTAGAAAGCCAAGGCGCTGACAGTATGACGCGACCACATTGAGGGCCGCGTCCTCCTCTGCATTGGGCGGTTCGTTCGGCATGGGCACAACATTACCCACAGCGCCGCGAATGTAGGTGTGCTTGTGAAGTCCGACAAACATGAAGCCACAGGAATTGCTGCAAGGGCGAATCTTGCCACTGCTGCCGGGAACAAAGAAGGAAGGCTCGCTATCGAGCGTCTGGACAGCGTGGTGAACCATGAGAGTAGTAATAGTGTCGACTTGCTCGCAGCCGTCGTAGACGACGGGAAGATTACGAATCGAATCCCAGTTGGTGATATCATAACGGCCGCGCTTGAGGTCATCATAAATACACGCGTATTTCTTCTCGAGCTCCTCCATGATCATTTGGATCTTGGTGCCTTGGGTGACGACATCAGAGTCACCTGCTTGACCAGGGAGGAGCTCCTCAAAGAGTACTGCAATCTTCGTGAGCTACAATGAAAGTGGTGGAAGTTGGCAGTGTCTTACCGCTCTGGAAGGCCGGTGCAATGACTGAGGATGAGCTGGTCCACAAAGTCGACATGGTGAAAACGGCAGGAAGGTGTATCGACTGCCAGGGCGCAACGATATCGTGGTCAAGAGGTAACGGCGTGCAACGCTAATACCGAAGCCTGGATGCAAATTTTAGGCTGGGTATGGGCGTTGAGGAAAGAAAAGAAAGCCGTCAGTGTTTGGGGAAGGCACGCCGAACGAAGCTTGGGCCAACAAACTTGCGCGCGCCTGCCAAAACTGTAGGTCAGCGGATGACCCTGCATGCGCGGGCGGTTGAGCTCCCACCATCGCGTATATTCCATTGCCAGCGGATGGTTTCCATTGTCGAATCAGGCTTGCTGTTGGGAACAACTCAATGACCACCAAGGACTCTCTCAAGTCTTTGTCTGGCCCTTTGAAGATGGGCAAGAAAGCGACTTTTAAATCGCTCTTGAGTTCGTCCTGCTTTCTGTTGCTACCTCTGCCCTCAGCACCCATGGCCACGGCCCACATTAACTTTCACATTTTCACCACCTGGTCGGTGAGGTATAATCGTTATACTCTCCCCCTTAATAGCTGTACAACCCGCGCCGCAGCATCATGTCCCAATAGTTACATAGCAATGAGCCTCAGTCATCGTATACACACTTCGAATTAAAATAAGAGGAATGGAAGGGCAACACTGATTTCGTTTTCGTCATATATGTAAGCTCTTCGCACTTTTGTTTTCAAAATATTTCTCCATTTCTCTCGTCCTCAGTACTCATGAGCGTCAGATTTGTACAATGAACAAAGCCCGGAAACAAAACTTCGGGTATCGCTAGGTATCCGCTGAAGGAGAAAAAGAAAACCAAACTCTACGGAAGTTCCCAAAATCGCTAGCCGTCACTCAATTCTCCCTCTTCTTTCGCTCTAGTATTCTGCGCTCGACGAGCGCGCGTCTCTTTCAACCTCCAGCTGCGTCATCATTTGACGGATCTCGTGGAGCTTCCTGGGCTTCAAAGTGACCCAGACCTGTCCATCAACCGTCTCCAGCCCAATGCGCCTTCCAGGCCACTCTTGGTTGTACAAGTCCATTATCTCCTCCTCGTCCTCGATACCGTTGTTCATGAGATCTGCGATGCCCACCTCTTCGCAAAGGGTCCACACGTTGTGGATTTCACGAGTGTCGGCTGCTCCCAGGCGGGCGCGCTCCCTCTCGAAGTTCGCGAAGTTTGTGCGGCTGAGGTGGAGCTCGTGGCCATTAGCGTCTTCGACGACCAGGACGTCATCCCTCATCCGCTCCTTGCCCTTGTTGCGCTTCGGCTGCTTCGGCGTAGTCTCCTCCTCGGTCTGCTTGTCGATGTGGTTGTCGTACCTCACCTCGACACTGCCTGTCTCAGAGGGGCTACGACGTCCACTCAGGATCTGAACAGAGTCAGAGGTTAGCATCTCGTCATCATAGCCATCGTACGCTTCCTCGTAGTCGTAATCCTCTTCGTCGCCGCCGGAGTTTCCCTCATCTTCCTCCTCGGTCGGGTCGTCCTCGTTGTAGATGCGAGAATCGCCGTCGGAGTCCTCACCATCCTGGAATTGCATCCTGTAGCCGAACCAGTCCGAGCCCTGGCTACTGCCGGCGTCCGCAGGGATAATGGCGACACCACCGATGGTGGAGGCCGGGGACGTGTCCAGGCAAGATCCGGCCGGCTGAGCGTGTCCGCCAGCGTTGCTCGGCGTGGGCGTGGTGAAGCCCGACGGCGGCGAGGAGTAGTCGGCGTTGTCGTCATGGCTGCTTGTCGCTGGCTACGTGGTGAACGAGGAATCGACGAAGGTGCTCTTCTGCGGGAGCGTGTGGATCATCTCATTGTGAGTGAAGAGTTTTGGCAGCTTGAACCCGGACTGTTCGCCTAACGGCTTCGCAGGCGTCTTGATGGTGAGATCCGACATGTCGTCGGAGAGCTCGGACTCTTCATCATCATCACTCAAGACGATGATCTGCTGGGAGGGAGCAAGAGCCTCTTGTTGGACAGCCAGCGGCGAAGGTGACTTCACTTTCCTGACTCGCAGCTTAGCCTTCTTGTTAACAGGTGCAGACGGAGTGTCTGAGGCCGACGAGTCTGAAATCCTCCGAATACGACGCCTTGACGCGGGAGTGGGTGTGAGGGGCGACAAGGTGGGGCGCTGAGGCAACATGGCCTCTATCTCCTCCAGCGGTGACGTAAGAGGCGATACCGAAGGTCGTACAGGTGATGTGTACGGAAGCTGTTGGCGGGGTGTTTTCGGGACAAGCGTCTCTCCATTGCTCATGTTAGTGATAGAGGCCTCGCACTCAGGCTTGGCAAGGCCAGCCTCTGCGTGGGAAGCCGCCGATCTGACGTCCCCAGTGTTCCCCTCGATCCTACCCTGGTCGCTCGCCCTGGATCCAGACTTGCTGCTCAGCCGGAGTCTCTCCATGTACCGACCAATGAACCGGCTGAAGGGAGTCTTCACAATCCTCATCGGGCTCTCCGCCTCCTTCGGAGGGGTGTTGGGGTCTGGAGAAGGCAGGGCATTCCGGTAGCGGCTCCAGACCACAGACCGGAACGGCTCCGAAAGCTGATAGTAGACGGCAGCTTCCTTCTGGGCTTCGGCTTGCTGGTCCGACTCTGTCTGAGGGCTCTGCTGCGCTGGCGTTGAATCTCCGAGGAACTCTTCGAGCATCCTCTTCTGCGCGCGAGTCATCCTGCCGCCGATCTCCAGCAGCTCTGCCTCCAGCGCTTCCTTCTCTCGCGCGTCTGCCTCGGCCTTCCTCCTGCTGCGCGTCTCCCGGTTCTTCTTCGCCCTCATGGCCTTCTCCACCTTCGACCCCTTCGGCGGGTTTTCCTCAAGGAACTGCGCCATGACTTCCTCCATGCGCTGGAAGTACGCCTTCGTAAGGACAACATCAATGTCATCATGCTCATCGTCCATTTCCGCGACGAAACTGCCGTTGCGGAGCGCGAAGCTTTGGCGCACCGTCGCCTCGAAGCCGTCGGTACGCTGGACCGCAATTCTCATCCGAGAGAAGAGGGTGTGGATGTCTTCGTACTCGACATCTTGCGCCTTGCGTGCCTTCTTAGCAATGTCCCAGGGCGGGTGGCGCTCCAGCGCAGTCTGGATGATGCGCTGCTCGGCATCGGCCTGCTGCTCTTCGGTTGGAGGGTGGATGGCAGAGTTCTGCCGGGGACGATGGACGAGGGCGCCATGGATAGGCGTGTCCCTGATGTTGCTGGTAGGGTAGACAACTGACGGCACGATGATGCCGCGTGCCAGCGGGTAGAGGACGCCGCTTAGCGTAGGGATGTTGTCGATGTCTACAGCGTCTGGCATCTCATCGTCCTCGGTGTTTGGGGAGTTAGGGCACTCAGTCGGCGAGCTGACCTCGAAGTCCTGCTCATAGTCGCTATCATCTATCGTGAAGCGGCCTGGTGCGGCAAGAGCCGTACCTGCCAGCCGGGCACTCTTCCTCGTGCCCTCGACCTGGGGAGCTATCGTCGCAGTGGACTGGGTCTGGACAACCGCCGTCGTGCCGGTGGATGCCTTGCCGCCATTCTTTGCCTTCTTGTTGTCCACCTTCTTTTGGTTGCTCCCGGTGGAGGTCTTGTTCTGCTTTTTCTTGGTGTGGGTAATGCCCATGGCGATGAGATCGTCGTCCAACTCGCGGTCCTTAGCCGATCCAGGCTTAGGTGGCTCAAGAGCGTCGAACACACCGGGGTTACCCGCCTTGTCGAGATCGGCTTGCTTCTTCATGTTCGTGAGAAGCGTCTTGACTGACTTCTCGCTGCCATCGGGCATGGGGGAAGGCAGCTCAGGCTCCGTCCTGCGGAGCAGTGAATTCACAAAACGCTTATTGCTACCATGGACGTCCTTGAGTAGCTCGGCAGCTACGTCCGTCTCTTTCTTGTCTTCGTTCGACATGGCTGAAGATCTGTACGGTTGAGTGCTTGCAGTTCGCTGGTGGGTTGAGTAGCGAAGTTGGGTGTGGTTGGAAATGCGAAGATTCAAGATTGTAGAGGTGGTGATTAGAGAGAGGAGAAGCGGGTTTGTGGGGAAAGATAAGTTCGCGCCATGGAAGTGAGTGTTTTTGAGTCGAAGCCATGCGAGATGTGTTAGGATACAATGTGTAGCGTTAAGTGTACAGTGGACTTGGTAGATGGAGTGATTGAACAGCTAAAGGACGCGCCGTCTCGGTGCCCCACTTTATCCGTGCTATGCTCCAGCTACCACTCACGGAAAATCTTAGTTAGATAGAATTATCACAATTTGAATAATCGTTGACTACTCCCTCGTTGGAGAACAAAGTCATAAACAAACTCGTGTAGACATCACATGAGAGTAGGAAATCAGAACTACCAAAATGACTAACTCAGCAGATATGGGATTGTCAAACCATTTCGCATTTTTCAGATACTTGATAGTATGTAGTGATAAGATGAAACATCACGAAAACCAAACACACTGACGCGTTTCGTGGAAATTTATCTTTTCCTTGTTTTTGAATTCAGATTAAGATTTTTCAACAGCACTACCCTTAGAGTATTTGAGCTCATCTAGTTCTATGAGAAAACCAAGGCTCGCTTTTCGGCTTATGAACTACAACAGGGAATGGAAGCCAGTCATCAGAGCTTCACAGCTCCTCCTCGCCATCCGAACCGGCAACATCCTCTTCCTCCACCTCTGTTTCCTTCTTGGAACGCTTACGACCAAGCGGGACTCCCAGCTCCTTCAAGATCCCCTTTCGATTCAGGACGCTGTCAACACCCGGAGCCTCACGGGGCGGACGAACAGCCTCCTCCTTTTCCTGCTTGCCGTTGTACGTGGCCCTGATCATCTTGCCAGCAAACCTCTCGTTCAGCCTCTTGGCCATCTCCTTCGCGACTCCAGGGCGGCTGAGCTCGCTGTCCTCCTTACCCGTCTCCTCCTTCCACTCCTTCTTCCACTTCCTCGCCTCCTCCCACAAGACCTCGATCTCCTCATCGCAGTACTTCCGCTTGTACATATCCACCCTAACCCTCGCGCACTCCCACCGACACAACTTCTGCGTAACCCACTTATTCAGATCCCGAATATCCTCACTGCTATTAAAATCAATCGGGACGTCGCGCTTCTTCCCACGCCTCACGTACGCCTCGCGCAGCACGACACCGCCGGGCGGCGCCGTCGTCTCGTTGACGAACCACAGCTCCGTGGGCGGCTGCGTTTGGCCCTCGGCCAGGTGCTTCTCGAGCTTGTAGTGCGGCACCGGGTGCAGCAGGACGGTGTGCGCCTTGGCGCCGACAACCCATTCTGGCGGGTTCTTCGGGTCGCGCATCTCGTCGGCCGTCGGCATCGGCGGATAGCGTCCTGCGCGGCGGAGCGCCATGAGCTCGGCGTGCTTGGCTTGGATGTGGGGCGGGATGGCGAGGTTGGGAGCCTTGGTTCGGGGGCGGGGAATGGGGGCGGGCTTCTCGGCAGCGGTGGTGGTGGTGGTGGGGCTGGTGGGAGTGGAGGTGGAAGCGGCGGCGGCGGCGGTGGCCTGCTCCTTCTGGACTTCAGGCTCTGAAGGGGGCGGAGACTGGGCCTGGCCGTTGCTGGCCGGCTCGGTGTTGGTGGCGGCGGCGGCTTCGGGAGAGGTGGTGTGCTCGTCGGACCGCATCTTCTCAAGGAGCACAGCAGTGCTCTCTTTGACACCCTTGTTCTTCCGACCGAGGACTGGGAGGGATGGCAGACTGCTTCCCGTGCTCTTCTGTTTGGGAACGCTCTTCAGTTTGGGAAAGTTCTTTGATCTGGGGGCATCCTTTGATTTGGGGGCGTCGGCGTCTTTTGGTTTGGTAGTATCGTTTGACTTGGGAGCACTCTTCGCCTTAGGAGAAGCCGTATGCTGGGGAGCAAGCATTTGTTCGGGATCAGGGTGCGCTTGGGAGAAGCGTGCGCGCTTGGGACTGGTGGACGTGGTGGGAACCTCCTCCGCCTTGTCTGCCTTGCGCTTGCGCAAAGACCGGGCTCGTCCCTGGGTAGAGACCTCTTCGGGTGCTTTGGGTGTGCCCAAGTTGTTGACACTAGCATGCTTGGATGAAGTGCCGTGCTGGAGAGCTGGAGCCGACGGGCTCGTAGGGGTGCTACGGCGCTTCTTCGTCTGGGGTTGCTCGCCAGTGTCACTGGTGTCAGCCACCTGACGCTTCTTTAAGGATTGTCCAAAGAAGGTGGGGATGCTGTCAAGGTTCCTATTGGTTGTTGAAGCTCCATCTTCAGGAACGGTCCTGGAGGCAACGGCCTTGCGGATGTCTGCGAAGGAGGCATCTGTGTTAGCCAACGACAGAAGAGCATGAGCAGCTTCTTCATCCGTCAGGGGAGCCCCTTCGCGCTGCCAGTCAGAGCTTCCGCCATCAGTATCGTTGATGTTGATGTTGGGTGTGGCGGCAGTATCGCCGGCCTTGCTCATGGATACCAAGATATGTGCAGCTTCAACGTCCTCCGGTGACATGGTATCGATAGAATGCTGTGATGACGATTTGACATTGGAGGCTGTTGCAGATGACGGCTTGGGGGATTTGGTGCCGAGCCTCTGGGCCTTGGAGGTGCGCTTCCCATTTTGCTTGGACGGCGGGCCGGGCTCTGCGCGGACGTTGCTGGTTGGGAATTTAATATTGAGTAGGTCCGTCATGTCGGTGGACCGTCCCATAGCATCTATGATCAAGATCGTCAGTACTAGAGTATGGCCCCGGGCTTTATTGATTGACTTACCGACTGATACGTGGCGATCGCGGAGAGTGGGAGAGCTATCTGGAGGGGGCATGTTGGAGATTCCAATGTGTTATGGAAGTCGCTGTAGTGCATACTGTTAGCTGGGTGGACTTCGTTCTATTTGGTGGAACGTGGGATCTTACGAGAAGAAGTGTTTTACTGCTAAGCACGAGTAAGCGCGAAGCAGGTTTTGCAGCTAGCAGTTTCTAATGCGTGAAGTAGGATTCAGAATGAACTTGTAGTTTTATGCCCGCCGCAGGAGAGTGCGGCAAGAGTTGTCGTGTGTCGGCGGTGTACAGTAGTCGAAGCGGGGTGCGCAGGGAGTTGGTGCAAGATGCTAAGGACAGGAGCGGGTTGCGACCATAAAAGTGCGGCTGGTCGCCGTGTTAGCCGGGAGCGCGCACCCTCTACTTGCGGCCCGGTGAATGATCCGACTGTGAATGTGCAATGGCGAAGGCAGAGAAACCCAGCTGGGCAGGTTGGGCAAGGCACTCCCAGAGAGCACCTGTCGCCAACCAACGGCGGCCAACCTGGAACTTTCAGGAACCCACGCAATTTCCACCATAGGTAATATACATGCGTAAACAAGCTATAGATGCCACTCTAAGATTCTGGAGTTTGTGAGGAGCAGAGCTCTGTGCGGGTAGTAAAAACTTCTTGACTCCTTCCACTTGCCAAAAGCATCGAAATACGCCGGGGTTAGTATATATACAATCAATGCCATGATTCAAAGATAACAAGGTAGAAGTTTCTAATTCAGTGAAAATTGTCGTCTTTTTCGCAGTGCCCAGGTCATCTTGCAGTCATTTATATACTTGAATATTGGTATTTTTAGTACTACCGCTTGTAACAGGCGCGTTTGCTGGGAAATATCCTGCATTAAATGATTGGTTCTGAAATATCCAGCAAGTCACTTAGCTTGCAATAGAACATAAATTTCTTCCATCAGCCGATAATTTTGAAGTACTAGCATGATACACGTGGGGAGTATACTGGTTCGTAAAGGCTTGGGCGAGGTGGTTCAGTGCATATGACGCACGCTTAGTTGCTAACGCGAAGTTCACTCAAGAATAAAGAAGCAGGAAGAATTTTGTGGTACATAAATCAGAGTTTACTGGTTTACGTGTGGCTGTGTCTGAATGTACATCTATTATGCAGCTATCGCAATGCCGAAGTGTTTATGCACGAGATTTCTTTAGAACTGGACTCTCATTGGTCTAAGCTTGCAACAATCCTGGAGAATTACTCTCCGCCTAATCCTGACCTTTTAGTCGTCTCTAAGAAAAGCAGTCGTGGTGGTATATCTATATCTCGTTGAACAAGCCCTTTTTCAAATCGCCCAAGACGAAATCACAAAATGCCAAAAAGCCCAAGCCTCCCAATTAGACATTACCCAAGCCGAAGAAAAAAATCTCAAGCACGCATCTCCATCCTTGCCAAAAGCCACATCAATGCAGCACTAGGCCTACTTCTGCTGGCCATCGCCCTGGTCGCCTCCGTAATTCTTCTTCACCACCAGCGGCAGCGGCATGGTGACGATCCTGGACCTCCTCTTCGACTTCCTGGGGGTGGGCGGCTTGCCGAACTCGAGGCCCTGGGCGCCGTCCGAGACCCTGCGCTGGCCGCGGCCCTCGTACAGGATCTCCTGCTCCTTCATGACGTGCTTCTTGTGGTGCATATTCATCTCCGGCTCGCCCATGAGCTTCGACGGCACCACGAAGCGGCCGGTCGTCGGCTCGAACATGTGGTATATCGGAGACCTCCTCCTGTTTTTGACACTTGCGAAAGGGCTGGATGATGACGAGGACAGAAGCTCCTGCAGCGAGGCGGGGTCCTGGACTTCGTGCACGAACTTGTAGTTGCGAAGGATGGGGGGCGTCGAGTTCGTGGCGATGGCGTCTAGCTCCTCGCGGAAAAGGTCGGACTGGTTGATGCGCTGCAGCGGTGGCGTTGGGGGCGGTCTGGGAGACGACGACGCGGTAGTGGTGGTGATGTGCGCGATTTCTTCTTCGAAAGCTGAGAAGCGCCTCGTGGAGATGGTGCCCAAGATTGCGGGGCGAGGATCGCGATGCTTGTTCTTGTGGCCGCTCCGGTGAGCGATGGCTTGGTTGTCCTGTCCGACGTCCTCACCGCCAGTATCGTTGTTGTTGCTTCCGAGAGTATAGTAGTTCGTGTTGGACGGCGAAGTCGTCGAGTTCTCGAAACTGCTTTCCTGCCTCGTCGCGGCGTTGAGCAAAACCAAGCTACGGTGCCGATCAGCAGCCTTATGTGCCTGTCCATCCTCCTCCCCACCGTCATCTGACGCGTTCGAGACCGTCTCAGCATCTGACGTCGCATCAAAGGGGTTCGCCGCCGCGGATTCGCTCGTGGCGCCTTCTAGCGCATGATCCGGCGCTGTAGTCGCAAACGCGGTCTCAGCCTTAATATCAGCGCCACGCTTAGCCCACTTCGGCGCTGGTGTGCGTAGTGCTGCGTCAATACCGACGACATCCTGGTCCGCCGCCGGGCCAGGTCCTCCTCCAGTCTCAATATCGTCGGCGGTACTGTTGCGGGCGCCGTCGCGGCGGCGCTTGAACGCTGAACTACTACCAATAGCGCCGCTGCCGTCAGCCTCATCCTTTTCCTCCACCTTCTCTTTCTCCTGCTTCTGCTGCGCTGCCAGCCTCGCCGCCATCTTCGCCGCGCGCAGCTCCTTCCTCCTCATCCGCCACGGCGATTCTTCAGGCGGGCTCGGCGCCTCGCTGCGCTCGGAGCGGCGGCGAAGAGCGCGTTCGTTGCGCTCGCGGTTGGCCTTCTCCTTCTTGCTGTCTTGGCTGTTGCTTCGCACGAGACCCTCGGCGCTGTCCGATGGATCGGGAGCGGAGTGAGACGACGGCGGGCGGCTTGGATCGGCGACCACGCGCAGTGTCGAGAAGCGGTGGCCGCGGGCGGGCGTGGCGTCGTAAGGCAGGTGCAGGTTGACGCGGACGGTTGGAGAGTTGGCGTACGAGCTCTGGGCCTGCTGTTGCTGCTGCTGCGGCGTCTCCTCCTGATGTTGCGGCGGAGCGGATGACTCTGAGGAAGTAGACGGCGTGCGAGCGCGTCGCTTGGGTGCGCGGGCCATTGTTGAGGCAGAGCGGGCGCGCGCAGAGTCTCTGGTGTTGTTGCTGTTGTGCTGCACCTGAAGGGGACGGGACGCGTTGGTGTTGGGCCTTTGGGCTGCGCTGATGGAACGGGTAGGAGAGAGATCTTCTCGCGGGCAGCCTGGGAGCGCAGTGCAATACGCGCGAGAAAATCTGAAGAGGTCTCAACGCGTAGACGCGTCTCCTGGAGCGCGACTACCAGTCGGCTCGCAGGGCTCTAGGCAGAGCCGCAGCTTAGAGGAAGCCAACCTGCTCGGAAGCTAGCCGGAGCACTCCTCCAGCAGAAACACAGGCTGCCACTGAAAAGACGAGAAACCACGTAGAACAGCTCAGCGGCGATGATCACTGAAGGCCCCTCTCAAGCACGATCCCACATGCTCATTACTTCTACAGAAGTCTGTCAATAGTAGCATCACTGGTCTCACAATGAGCACTACGGATTCAGAGCAGTGATTTCCGCAATTGAGTCTACCTCGCAGTCCTTTTTCGCAAGCAAGCGTAAGAAAGTCGTAGAAGCCATGGCGTGTCTGACAGACCCATGGTCAGACTGTAGCTCAACCTGACCGACATCTCCGACTTTGAATCTATGGAAAGTAGAACCATCTATGGACATCCAGCCCGTCTACCCAATCTTTTCCTGGCCCGATATACTGACGAATGAAATAAATCGGAAATAAGAAAGAAAGATCAGAGTCGTCCGCTACTGTAAGCGGTTGAATGGCGAAGCCTGCAAGAACTGTGCTAACAGTGACTGAACCCTTCAAGACGGCAAGGTCTGTAAGAAAAGATCAGACACGACACTGCGAAGTGTCGAAAACCGATCTGTGGAAGCTGCCACTGACGATGAGGCCGCCAGTTCCGTACCCAAAAGCTATGGCCATCGACGACATGGCTGATCAAGTTGTGAATAAAGAAACGCTGAGCGACGTGGTGTGTATAGTAACCAGAAATATGTGTTTACCTGTCCGGTCGTCTCAGCGTTGAGAAGCGAAGTTGAGTGAATAGTCGAAGAAGAATGAAGTAGAAGGAAATTTTGAGTACAATCCAATTGAGAGCGGCTGACCATTCATAGAGTCAGCTGCAGTAGGTTGCCAGAGCAAACCAGTAAAGACGATCTGCTGGAGTGGCAGAGGAAAGCAAGCTGAAGGAAAACTGGTACCGATGAGACAAGAAGCGGCTACTGGTTGTCCGGAGTGCGTTGGAATAAAACAAAGAAAAAAATTGGAAAGGCCTGGAAGGTTCGGGACATTTTGTCGTAGCGATTGCTATCGGCGGCGCGGCGCTGGCTTGAAGTGAAGTCCTCAAAGGAGCCAGCTCGACATCTTGGCGTAGTGCTGGTCCTCCTCATCCTTGTAAGGCAGGCTGCGCTGATCCAGGTGCTGGAGAAGCGGCGTCTTCGGCTCATAATCAGCCTCGCTCTCATCCTCCTCCTTCACATCGTTGTCGAAGACCTCACTGGACTCGTCAATGTCCGAGTCGGGAACCTCTTCCATGAGCATATCCTCATCGGATTCACCAAGCAGGATGTCCGCATCAGTTTCACCAAACTTGGAGTAGAGGCCCTCAGCCTCCCACTGGGTACGCAACTCATCAGCACGGCGGCGCAGCTTGTGGTTGTCGATGGCGCAGGAGACGGCGTGCTCGCTGCGCTCGCTGCCAAAGCGCTTGGTGACGTCGCGGGCCAGCTCAGCGCGGTAAGTAGTCGGATCGCGGGCGAGGCGCTCGACGAGGTAGTCCAGGGCGTCCTTGGTCCACTTCTTGCGGGCCTCGCGCGAGGTGACGCCCAGCTTGCGCTGGCGGAACTGGGCGCGCCAGCGGTTGAGGTGCGAGATAGCTATCGGGTCGTTCCAGTCGGAGGGCGGCGCGTGGATGTTCATGCGGCGGCGGATGCTGCCGTCGGCGCGGACCTCGTTCTCGATCAGGCAGAGGAAGCGCGCCTGGTCCTGGATGCGCGTCGTGAGGCACTGCGCGCTCGGCGCGCGGTGGCAGATGCGGCCCCGCACGAAGGGCACGTTGTAGCTGGCGAGGCCGGTGACGGGGAAGTGGGCGCATTGGGGGACGCTGCGTTCGGCGGAGAGGTTGGCGCCGCGCTTGCCGTTGAGGTAGTCCTCCTTGGACACGGTGATGGGCTGGCAGATGGGCTTGCCGTTCACTTCGAAGGTGTGGAACGGGGTGGACAGCATGGTGACGTTCTCGGCAACGTAAGCACCTGGAGGCGAGGTGTGTCAGTTTTCGGGAGACTTATTTGTCGAGTGGAGAGGAGAGTTACCGAGCTTCTCATCGAAGGTGAACTTAGGACCATTGTAGTGGTACTTCTTTGCACTGCGCAGAGGCACGCGCTTGCCGCCGACGAGCTCGCCGCAGATACACTTGGTGCGCGGACCCATGGGACCTGGGTAGACCGTCTCCTCACAAGGCTTGGAGATGGGACGAGCGGGGCAGTCCAGCTTCTTGTCCCAGTAGACATTTCCCTTGATGGGCAGGTCATGCTTGCCGACATCTATCTCTTCACTCGCCTCACTCTCGGCATCATCGTCTTTGCCATCACTGGTGACGCTCTCAGGGACGGGGCTCTCACGGTTCGTGTTGCAGTACTCAGCATCAGAAGGTGAGCTGAGATTGGAAGACGAGGTGGTCGTGATGTAGTCAGTCTGGAATCCAGCGTGACTCGGAGAGTAGCCAGGTCCGGTGAGCGAGCTGCTCAAAGAGGTCATGCGCTGCGGGAAGTAAGGCGATGAAGTAGGAGGGGTGAGCATATTGCGGCGCGCACGCCTGGTATGCTCTTGAGCCGCAGTAGAAGGCGTCTGAGCCGGCGAATGGTTTTTGTGACGGGTCATGTTTGCTGACGCCTCACGAGGAATGCGACGATGGGTGAATTTGCCTGAGAAAGGGAGCTGTTAGTCAAAGCCGCCCAGCGGGAAGAAAGCAGCTCATACGCTGGATATCCGTTCTGGAAGAAGCCGGAGAGAAAACGCGCGGGTGGAGGGGTTGCAATCGCAGTCGGCGAACACAAAGTTTGTCAGGTGTAGAAGAGAGGAGAAAGGCCGGCATGAGGCTGCGAGAGTTTTGTTGGTGCGCCGTCCTGAGAAACCGCTTAAGGAGGCCAAGCGTCTTATGATTGGTCCGTGTCAACGAGCGTGTGAAAGCTGAGCGCGGGTGTGGCTCGCCGATGGGTGGTAGCTGGTGCTGCTTCGCCGCGGTGCTGAGAGCGACAAGAGCGCTCGCTCGCGGTCGCACCACGCATCATCGCCGTCAACTTCTAAAGCCTGAGCGCCAGACCAGCGCACTCGTAGGCCATCGCCAACTCATGCTTCTGAAGGGGCGGGAAGCGTAGCCTACGCTGTAGGGTTGACGCGACAGTCTCGCGGCGGCGCGCTCTGCGATGACATCACTTTGCTGTGAGCGCCGCCACGCCAATCGCCCGCACGCACTGAGAGACCCGTACTGCTTAAGGCTCTCCTTGGTAGGCTGCAAAGCCCGACCGAGCACCCAAGCACCGGGTGTGAGGTTCTCTCGGCGACTCGCTTCGTGAGATCGGGCGCTGCTTTCCTCGCCTTCCTTCGTGCATGATCAGAGGAACGACGCGAAAGATCGCTTGTGGCCGCCTTCGTGTGTACAAAGAACAAAAGACATCTATGATCGACGTCAGAGATGAGCGGCGGAGTCTGGACGTTTACGACAGAATGCCTTCGATGCAGCGCTCGCAGCAAACAGTGACCGGACGCCTACAGCATTTTGCAAAACAAACTGAAAATTCGACAAAGATTTATAGCATTCATGTTCACATAATGGACACAGAGTCAAACACCAGAGAATGCTCATATAATTTACGCGGTCACTTCTCGCCGTCTTTTCTGCAAGTTTATTGAGATTTCTGCTTGAGGGTAAATCAAATATGCCAGGGTAGACGGGCACGGCAAAGACTTCCATGCAGTCTACTTCCTCCAATGTCCATTTCTTGTTCTCTTCTTAAGCCGCCAGCCCAAAACTATGAAGTATGACCACGGAAGCCTTTCCCCTGCCATGAACCAGAGCAGGGGGATGAGCAAGTAGTCTCCGCATAGTGCCTATTCGCAGAGCGACCCCTACTGTCCAGCGTCAGTAGCGCTGTCCGCAACTTCAATCTCCTCATCATCGTCATTATCCTCCAGATCCGCCTCGCCATTGTCGGCCTCTTCAACCGCTTGCTCCTTCTCCCCTTCCTCACCATACACAATGTCCCTCGCGCGCCTGGCCAGCCCATATCGCGCCAGCGTCATCGCCAGCGCGTGGCGCGTCCTCTTCTTCTCCGGCCAGCGCGCCTCGAGCACCTCCAACAGCTTCGCGATCTTATACTTGCCCGTCTCGCGCAGCTGCAGCACCATGCTCTCCTTCACCGCCTCGAGCTCCTCGATCGACCACGGATACTTCTTGATGCCAGTGCCGGTACTGTGGGCCTCAATGACTCTAGAAGGTTTCTCCTGTCCCTGCTTTTGTTGGTGGTGTTCTTGCTGCTGCGGCTGCTTCGCCGCCATCTCGGCAGCGCGGCGGCGCTCGCGGAAATTGGTGATCCAGCGGTTGAGCTTGGCGATGGAGGCCGGGCAGTCCCATTGGCGTGGCGGAGCGTGGATGTTCATCTTGCGGCAGGTCGGGTTCTTGTAGTCTTCTTCGATCAGGCGTAGCATGTAGGCTTGGTCGACGTACTGGACGTAGGAGGAATCGGCGGCGGGCGCCGCGGCGGCAGGCTCGTCGGCTGCGCTGCGGTCGTGCTCGAGACCTGTGTTGGAAGGAATGTTGTCAGCGTCGAGAGCGGTGTGCGGAGGCGGCGAGGGGCTGAAAGGTTCGCCGTCGACGTCGTCCTCGTCGGTGCCGTCAGAGTCAGAGGATGAGGAGGAGGCCGCCTCATCGATCGTGTTCTTGTAGTACAGGCGCTGCTTGATGTAGCGTGAGCCGGCGATGAAGTTCCAGTCTTCATCGAGAATGCCGGTGACGGGGAAGTGTAGGTTGCACTGCGGGACCGTGACCTCGGAGCTCAGCATGGTAGGGCTGACGTCGTTATTAGCCTTTGCAGCTGAGCCTCCAGCGTCAAGGTGGCTGTCGTGGATGGCGGCATGCTTGCGCTTCTTCGCCTTCTCAGCGTTCACGCGGGTGGTATCTTGGTCGAAAGGCTGCATCGTACGACGTGAGTTTTTGGCGGCTGGATCCATCCAGTAGCCTGCGTGGGTAGTCGAGCGTCAGTGAGATAGGTTTGGTGAACTGGATTGTGGTGAGACTTACCATTCTCATGATTGAAGTAGGGGAGATCATCGTAGAGCCTTGCCAGTTGGATGGACGAGCAGTTGCACTTCTGGTGGCTGGGCGCATAGTCCTCGATCTCGGCCTTGGTCGAGGCCGCTGCGATGAGCCACTCGTCGCTATCGACGGGAACGGGCTTGTCGAACTCATCGCGCAAGCCAGAGTTGAGAGTGGTCCAGCTAGGAGCGTCAGGGTTGTCAGGAACCTTTTGTTGGTACCAGACTTCCTCGCGACCGTCCGGGTGGACGTAGCCGCGACCGCCTTCCAGAAGGCGCCCGTAGTTGGGCGGCTCGTCCTCATCGGCATTGTCCTCCCAGTCGCTGTCCTCGTCTTCAACGATCGGCACTCCTCCATCGGATTCCTCTTCAAGAGAGAGGGTCTCTTCTTCTGAGCTTTCCTCATCCTCATCCGAGCTGTCCGTGTCCGAATCCTCGCTGCCGAGAGCGATCGAGTCCTCCGCGTCACTGCTGTTGTGCGCCGCCGGCAGGGCGGCTTCATCGGAGGGACCAGCGGCTGACATTATGGTGCGTCGTCGTCACGTATACGCCCGCTGCGTGCGGGAAAGCGAGCGGGTGCGACGCGGGTGTGGGCGTTATCGTTGTTGTGTTGTGGTCGGGACTGCCGGGTTGGAAGATATTTGCTGTTGAATTTTGGGTATGAGCGCGCTTTTGCCCTGGCGCAAAATAATGGACGGCGAGTCCTCGGGCTTGCCTAATTTCTTTGCTACAGCTTTGTGCCATTTGCTGGCAATGCTCAGCGAATGAGATGAGTTCTGAGAGTGACCCACCTCATACTACCGCCTTGTGAGACATCAAAGCTCTTCATTGAGGCTTGACCCGTGACACTTCTCTACACTCCAGGAGCTGCAAAACATTCTGGACGAACAGAAATAGGGAACGACTTTGCCGTTTCTGCGGATGGAGTCTGGTGAGATGATGACTGGGCTGCAATCCGCAATCCAGCACTCACAACAAGCACGTTCATTTAAAGGTTATTCCCAAGTACGCTTTCTGATATGAGCGAGAGGCTCATAGTCACAAAGATTGGTGTCTATTCTTCTGCGATTGCCAGCTGGCCAGCTACACGCTCGTCATGGGAAAGGAGAGTAACCAGCAGTAGCAAAATTTTGCATGTAACAAGCACACCTCCTCTGTGCCAGCCGTGCGCTCTACGTCTGCTTTTCTTAGCAATCTACAACAACTTCATGCGTTGTTTCGATGGCGACGAGCAGGTGGGGGCTGATTTGAAGCGCCACCAGCATCTTCACAAGCAGAGATCTGCACGTAGCCGCACAGTACGGTCTCTGTGAAACACTGGAAAGTCAGCATACACCTTGAATCATTTGGCAGCTGAATGGATACCTCGTATATCTCCACCACACGTCAGGTCCTTAAACAACGCTGCGCCACTCCTACATCTCAAGTATCTTGCTCTTAGATAAGCAGTCGGCCACTGCTTGGACAGAACACATACATATGCTTGTGGGAAGGTGCTCTTCTTCTGCCCAGACCTCAGCCACGCCAAGAACACTTCGATCCACCGCGCGATCCACAACCAATGAGTTGACGTTTCCCCAGGAATGCGGGGAGTGTCGATCGCGTGGCGAGAGTGGGCCCAGCCAGCCGGCTGACAGGGATTGGTGCTCGCTTCAGCGGACGCGATGCCAGAGAGAGCAGGAAAAGACGGCTGTTCTCCGGAAAATTCCCAGACGTCAGCCAGTGCCTGAACGGGGTCGCAGGTCTGTTGCACGACATTGCAGTTGTGACCCAGTGCAAAAACAAGGCAATTTCAGCTCTAGTCATTCCCCTTGTTGTTCAGTGCGTATACCCTGCCCCTACTATGTAAGCGCGACTCGATGCGATGCTTGCGCGAGGTCATTCGCTGGACAGCTGTTGTTCGAGAGCTTTCATGTCGCAGCTGACCTACCGCTATCCAATGGTGGAGAGACTGCATTCGTCATTGTCGTTGCAAAAATAGGCCGTCAGCTATGGCTATTGTGCCTCTTCTCTGCTTAATAACAGCGGCTGTACTCCGCGTTCACTCTTCGAAGACCGTCCGCATCTCATATTCTGTGTAATCAAGACAAGTCGATGATCTCTACAGTCCAGTCTCTATTACAGAATTTTGGCTTGCTGAGGGAATTTCTTGCTGGAGCGCAGTCTCGATTGATGCTGAAATAGACTAGAATTTTGCTTCGTGAACATGGCTAGACGAATATAAGCAGTATGCACAGCATTTATTAGTCATTACATGTCAGAATTGATACTTGGCCGTGTACACGGAGTCAAATATGATATATTAAGGAAACAGAGGAACAGTAGAGACCATTCGGTGTGGTACACAGGGAATTGATTGCTATAACTACCCAGAAAATCAATGCCAATTTCTCCACAGCCCGCTAACACCTTGTGGAGCTACGTGCCTTCTGGGCGAGCCCATTACTCCTGGGTGGGGTAGCCGAGGCGCGCGATCCAGTAGCCCCAGACGCGGTTGAGGACGGCCATGGTGCCCGCGTCGGTCCAGTTGTCCTCCTCCATGGTCTCGGCCCACGAGTCGTACGGAAAGGGCCGCGCGCTGTTGGTCCAGCGGCACCAGAACTGCGTGCGCGCCAGGCGCTGGTGCTGGTCGAAGCAGCTGAAGCTGCTGTCGCCGTCGCGGTCGTAGTTGTAGCTTGTGTTGGGGCCACCCATGCGGAAGTAGCGGCCTCCGGCGACGAAAGGGGTGGTGTAGAAGGGCGTGGGGACGCTGTAGCTGGCATTGGGGGCCGCGAGGCCGGTGATGTGCTCGTATGTGGCCTGCATGCGCGCGTCGTCGAGCATGACGAGGAAGCATTCGACGGTGGGCATGGTGGGCGGGGTGGTGGCGTTGGCTATCATGTAGGGGGGTTCGCCGGCCGGGGCTCGGAGGACGGCGCAGAGGAGCATGTCGATGGCCGTGGCCGTGGCTTGAAAGGTGTCCGAGCTGGTGCAGATGAGGCACGCCGTGATCTGCCTGTTGCTCATGGGGCCGTAGCGATATGCGGAGGCCATGGCGCCATAGAGCTCGCGGGCATATTGCTGGTCATATCCGCTCAGGTGGTAGTTGGCCAGCACGAAAGCCCTGGTCATCATTCTCATGACTTTATTGTCGATCTCGCCTTGCGTAAGCCTGGGGGCCATGGTTGTGGCTACGTTCGGACTGCTTGTGGTGCCTGGTTTGATGGAGGGGTGTTTCTGATTGGTTTGGCGCAGCCTTGTCCTGGGCAATGCTGGTTTGCGGCGGCAGTGTAGAAGAAGAGTTGGTTTAAAAAGATCCATGGATATATACGTCAGGGTGGCTGTGGCTGTGCTATGGTCCGGATTATCATTCATCATTTCTATAATTTTTTCACCCGGCCGCCACAATCTTTAGATCTTATATACATCAGGTAGGCAGCCTTGGTTGAAGACAAACTGTATATACCAGAGCATCACGCATTGATTCCACTCGTGGTAGAACAGCAAATACTACTATTAGAGTCGTGGTCACCAGGAAGGAACCCCACAGCAAATCAACTTAATATTTAATATGAACCTGTTTGTGTATGGCCGAGAATCTTGAATGCCGCAACTAGATAATCTTTCAAACAGTTGGAGGAAAACTGCAGATTGCAATTGCTCACTTCTCATATGAGAGGCCAGAAACCAACTATGTAGTCAAGTCTCGACATGCATTGATTTCAACTCATCCCAGAAAGATGCCGCTGATCGTAGGATCTTGAAACTTGGTGCCGGATCCTGCCAAAGCTTTCCAAAACCGGAAGCCGCTGCTGCTATCCCTCGGGGCGTCCGAGCTGCTTCCTATCTGAGAAGCTGCCTAAAGTGGGACAGTGGCCGGTTTTTCTGGTCTTCCAGCCACACGCCTTTCAGCTGACCGACTTGCCAAGCCAGATGAGCCTGACCTAGCGCCTATATATACCTCTCCCTTCTGCGGTTCGAACAGTCTTTTCCCTTCCTTAGCTCTCTTTGCCTTTTGGCTTAGATCAAACCAGCATCATGAGGAGTATCGAACTCATGGTGCAAGGTAAGTTCCCCCATCCAACGTTCAACGTTATGGTTTTAACTTTCAATCTAGAGCCCGAGTTGACTTCTTTTTCAAACAACTGCGGACTAGTGGCACAGATATTGCACTGCCTTCTGTGTTGCGCCAAACTTTTTTTTTTTTTCGTTGACTGCCTCGCCTTGAGCGGGACTTCAAGGAAGAAATTTTTTAGTTTGAGTCTGAATGAGGTGGTAACATAGTCACGGTGAAGCAGCTTTTGCGCAAGTGAGGTGTATGTTCATGACAGTGACCGACCAGGCAGTACTCGGTCCTGTTTCCGTTGGAAGACAGGCACTTCTAGACAGCACCCCCGTAGCCGTGGAAAATATTTCTAACGAAGTTGGTGGATTCCATTGCTATTCGACTCCCTTCGTTGTTTGATACCTTGTTTGCTATTGCATAGTCATCTGGCACGTATATATTCTACGCTGCCCAGCAGATAGCTTATAGATCATTCTGCGCACAACCGTCAATTTCTAACACATACTTTTATTCTACCGTCAGTGGAGACTCTTAGGAACAATCTATGCTGTTGCTTTCTTTCATGCGGTTGAAGCGAACGTTGCAAGGACTTCACGGATTATTGCGCGATGCGCCAGGAAGAGTGTGCATTGCTATCCGAAAGTCTCTACCTGTAGCTTTTTTCACAATGCCTTCTGTTCATCATAACCCTTTTCATCATTTGCTCTTTTTGGACATGACATCTGAAAGTACCGATCGCCTCACCGCGTAGTACTGATCATCGCGACCTTTATGATCCCACAGTGTGTTACGTTTGAATGCTCCACGAGTTGCTCACTCACTTTCCTCGCACTTCTCCTGCTTCACATACTCAGCAGTCTGCTTGGCCTTCAGGTCCTTGAGCTTGTGGGAGATGGCGTGCATCGTCCTCTTCTTGGCCTTGACGCCATCGATGGTCTTGCCACGGAAGTGATCGTTGAACATCTTCGCCGCGTCTCCGGGGCTGATACCGCCGTGCTCGTGGTAGATCTTTTCAATGTACTTCAGCTCCTGGCGGGTCCAGAACTTGACATTGCGCGTCTTAGAGTGGGCGCTCTCGTGGACGCTCTCGTGGACGCTCTCGTGGCGCATGGCGTCGCGTCCAATCGTGATGTTGTTGTTGCTGTACGTCTTGTTGTCGAGGGTGTCGCCATCTTCAGTCTTGATGTTGATGCCCTCGGCACGTTCAGTCTTGACATTGACGATGTCGTCCAGTTTGTTCTGGATGTGGGAGATGTAGGCCACTCCGTTCTTGATGCGGTTGGCCCATTCGTTCCTGATGTCGCTGGGCAGTTCGTTATTGATGACAAGCCTGTGGGTGCGTTCGTTCTGGATGTCCTCGCGCTTCTCGCCCTGACCGTTGCGGAGGCATGCGGTCCAGTTGTCCCAGAGGAAGTTCAGCGCGTGCTGCTCATGGTGGATGGTATCAGGTAGCATATCGACTCAATGTCGTGAATAACACGTCGAGATGGCGGTAGCTTACCAGAGTTTCGGAGTTGGCGCAGAGCGCCAAGTGCTCGATGTTAGACGCGAGGGTGCGCTCGACGTGCCTGCGTGCGGCGACGTCAGGCTCGCAGTCTTGAGGAACGTCCGGCATCATGGTCGGGATGAGCACGAAGTCGCACAGCCCAACAATGTCTTGGGTGAGCCGGAAGAGCATCACAGGCGAGGGCATGCCCTGCAGTTGGTTCTCATCGCTGTCGGTGATGTCGTCCATAACACGGTTGGTGCTGTAGTAGAGCCAGTCCAGACAGGGCTGGACTTCAAGGCGGTAGCACAACATGGCTGCAGGAGATCCTTCAGGTGCGGGTGACGCTGACATGCAGCCCGAAGGGGAGGTTGGAGGTGTCGAGGTGTCAGTCGGGACCGTGGACATCGCCAGGAATTAAAACGGCTGATGTCCGTGCACCCGCCCCTCCGTCACTTGCGCCCACGGACATGACACGCACCCGGAAGGACGGCGAAACTTCTTTGGTCTGACTCACCTTGCGCTATTGTAAGTGGGCTTAGACATTGGCTCTGCGCAAGCCCATTCCAGCGAAGGCTGTCTTGCAGTCACGGAACAATTTGCGCGCGCATACATCGCACACATACATTATCTCACGGCAGAGCATAAAGCAGACTCAGAAGCAGTCTTAAAACCAAGAATTCTTCGTCATCCGCCATAATCAGAGCTGTAATTTCACACTGTTCGGGCGCGGCTAGCCACTGTTACTGTGCGATATCTCCAGAGGGAGATTTCCTACGGGTTTCCGACGTCAACTTTGGCATTGGGACGCCACTCCTTGACTGAAGGAAGGAAGTGATGTCAGCTCATAACACTCGGCATTGCTTCAAAGCCGACCTCACGCCTTTGTCCACCGCAGAAGACGAAGTGACTTGCTCGTCCGCGCTCGCTCTCTGTGCGAATGAGAGAGATGGCAAACAATCCAGCAATCTGCGAGCGACCGCGACGAATAGCATTTTTCACTATTAATGACTCCAAAATTGCAAGTGGTGCTTTTCTTGATCATCTATCTTGCTTGGTGACTGATGGCGACGCAAGTGATCTTCTGGCACGTTGTCCGAGAACAAAGCTTTGTTCATCCGGCTCCACTGGCAAATCCTGAAGTCTCTGAGCGACCAGGTATTATGGGTACAGCCCTGGCTCCCTTGTTTTCCTGCCCGCAATGCGAGTGAGCTACTGGCTTTGAGTCGCGCAGTGCATCACGCGCGGCATAGAGCCCGCGAGCGGGGCCACACGTCACCGCATGACCTACGTGAACATTCCATTGAACGTGATTGTTACCCAGGCCCTTCGCCCACCCGCCGCCGGCAGGTGACGCCCGGGCCGATCTCTTCCACCGGGGGCCTACTTAAGCAGCCCATCCTGCGAACCAAGACCGTTTCCTTTTCTCTCCAGCTCTCTTTGCTATTTGGCTCGGACCAAGTTAGGGGTCCTTCTTGGCGTAATTGCCAGGACGGTGCTACGGCACCATGATTATTACTCCACTTTTTGGAACTTGGGCCGGGAGGCGCTGGGGACTTCCCATATTTCCGGCCCACAGTGTCGCTCGTATTGCACTAACTCGAGCTGACGCGACCTTTGAACCTTTTCGTTGAGATTTCTCGCCTTGAGCGGGCACTTGAGGAAGAGGGAGGTGACGGAGCGAATGGACACTCACTTGCGCTTGGACTCTGAGAAGAGCGATTTGCTGTAGCGGGCGTTTTACGCCAGCGGGTGCATCCAGAAGGTCTCTTTCACGCTGCTTTTGGAGATCCTGGTGTGCGCCCACGATACTTTGTCGCGTCTGCGCTGCTCGTTCGTTGCGCATCTGAGACTCGCCATCCTCACGCTCTCCGCTGCCGTGCGCCACGGCGGCCTTTCCACAAATCCGAGAACGCGGGATGCGCCTCTTCTTGCTTCTTTGTCGCTAATTGCGTCCGCGAAATGCTTCAGCGTAGCCGCTTCTTGCAGCGAAGTTCAAGTGAGCTCGAGGGAGCTCCAGCACTGTCTGCACGTCACTCTGCAAGTGACCCGCGAGCCCGCCGTGGTCTTTTGCCAGAATTCTTACCCGTGCGTTGCTGCACCGCGCTCACGGAAGGACTCGGGAACGTGTGGTTACGACGCTGGCTTGCAGTCTCACCTGGAGATCTGCGTGGGCGGCCACCGATCTTACCAACGTGCGACATGCCTCATCATCCAAACGCGACGGAGCTTTAGAAAATCGTCGCAAGCTTGTGAGTGACACACGTCGTCCGTTTGTCAGCGCGCGCGGTTGGAGCCGACTTCAGCTACGTGAAGACGCAACGTCGCCGAGCAGCGCCGGGATCGTGAGCGAGTTGGTGGCGACGGCTTGGAGCTCCAATGTCCAGTTTTGGCCTCAAGCTCGCGCTTGAGCAGAGTGTGACTTTTCGCTCTGAGCACTTGGGAAGGCAGCGGCCACGAATTCTTTCAGCCCGGCGCCAATTAATGCCACAGTGCAGCAAAGAGTCCGGTATAACTGCTTGAAATACTATGTCTACGTAGCTATGGAAGCGCCCGAAAGTCTTCTTCATGCACCAGTAAGCCGTGAAAGGTGCAAGGTTCCTTCGTTCCCGCTCGTTCTCAAGTATCCCTCTGGCCATGGGTCACGAAGTCGTAGGTTATTGAGCTGGCAAACGACGGCGAGTAGTAGCACGCATGACAGCGATCCTTGAAAGGAATCTCCTGATGGATATGTAGCTTTCCAGGTGGCGCGCGGGTGGCAGATGGGCTGCTGTGTGGTGCTCGACCGTTGCGACATGGTGGTGATTTTCGCGCCCAATGTTCCTGGAGCAAGACTAACAGGCGGTTCAAGGTTACAAGCTCACTGGGAGATGTCAGCCCAAAGTTCTCTAGCAAGCGTGGCTCCTCAGACGGCTTCGAGAGTGGCGTGTGGGGTTGTACAGAGAATGTGCAGCACCTGATCAAAGCCAGCGTGCCGTGCCGCGTCGTGGGAGGGTTGGAGGGAGAGGATTTGCTGCATTATATGCAGCTTTTGTAGCATGCGTAGCTGAGAGGTCATTAGTATCTGGTCCCGAAGACGTGCCATTTGCAGTAAGATTCTGGTGAGGACATGCGGACTCTTCTCTAAGTGCGTCCCGGCAGGGAAATGAAGGCGCACCTGTGAGTGAGGTAGCGCAGTGAGTGGCAGCCTGCACGCTAAGCTTTGGCGGCACTGCGGGTGGTGAGCTACGCCCCGAGGAAGAAGCTGGCTTCTACTTAAACTCGCCCGCCTTCAGATCTTCTTACCCCAACCACCACAACCTCACGACACGACACGGCACGAAGAGGTACGCCACCTCTCCAACCGCATGGATTGCATGCACTGACAAGACAAACAGGCTCCTCGGAAGCTTCTACGGCCCATAACGCGCAGATAGCGTCACGCACTCGTCGGGAACCTCACGCACTTCGCCCAGCGCCTCGTCCGTAAATATGGCTCCTCATGTCGCTGAGCTCCTCTTTGGAGTAGACGACATTGTCTTCTACATGGTCCTCGAAGCCTTTGCCTGGAGCACCCTCCTCGGCTTCGCCGTCTTCCTTGGCCACGTCTACCAGTCCCAGGGCCTCGCTGTCCACACCATCTCCTTCTTCATCTTCTTTGAGTACTTCTGGGTCACTCGCTTCGGCTTCGGCTTGGAATGGTGCCACTATGACATGATCGAGTGCATGCAACAGATGGCCCGGCTTCTCCTCGATGTGCTCCTGTTCCTCAAGTATCGCCGCATCGCCATGGACATGCGCAAGGAGCAGCAGCAGAACCTCCCGCCGCAGAACCACCCGCAGCCTCCCATGCTGAGCCGCCGCGAACGCCGCCAGCGGCAGCGCGAGCTGCAGCGCGAGCATCGTCGTGAGCACCGTCGCGAGCTGCAGCGCGAGCTGCGTCGCTGCCAGGGAAACCCTTCGCCTCGCATCCACGACGACGACAGGATCTCGATCAGCGCTACGGGCGACAACTCCAACGACTCTGCTACGAACGGAATGCGCCAGATTCGTGGCAATGACAAGACGTCCGCTGCGGTGCGCGGTAGGATCATTCGGAGCCGTCATGTACACAAGAAGCACTATGTGGCCACCGACACCGAGGCGGCGGGCCTTGGTATCAAGCCTTAAGGCCAGGACACAAGCTATCAGATGTGGATGTTCTCAAGCGGCTTAAAGAGTGATGGTCGCGTCTGGACAACAACCAACATGAATGGTAGGAGCGGGTAGCTCTATGTCTACACTTGGGTCGTCAGGGTTTGGCCCGACAAGATGAATTTCAATACAAGGAACGAGGACTTCTCAGTCTCTCAGTTCTACTTTCCTTATGCTTTAGCTCCCTTGGTGATACTGCCCCGCAGTGCACTGCCTGTTTCTGCCGCCATGCCTCTCTGCCTCGGCATTCTGCTGATCTGCCCAGTGAAGCATAACGCGAAGGACTGCCTGTTGTAGAGTCCGACACTGGCTACCTCGATGCACTTGTGTCACCGCCGTGATGACCATCCCCTCCCCCTCGTCTTGTCGCCGTTGTCGAGCACTGGTAAGTCTCTTCGCCACTCCCCTACACCCTTGTGCTGCAGCGCGGCTGAAGAAGGACGTTGAAGTCGAGAATATGCACGCTAAAAGGATCTAGCCGCTACGCACGAGCGCAGAGCTGTGCTAGGATGCTACCGCTGCCGTCACTGCCGCTGCTCCACTGCTAATGCGGGTGATGGACATTGTGGGGCCAGAAGTATAAGACGAAGAGGATGCCGGCAAGGCGTTTACGGACTAGCGCCTGCCGAATTCGGCAACAAGCCCAGAGTGGAGCCAATAAGGGGGAGGCGGCGCAGCAAAGCAGCAGCAGAGGCTGACAGACGACGACGATGATGTCGACAGTGGCTGATGATAGGGAGACTTGGACCATGCGCTCATCGGGGTGAGCTATTCTAAGCCACGGCGCTGATGGGCTAACGGCGCGGGCGTGTGGGGTACCGCGTCCATGCGTTTGAGGAGGAGGACCATGGGGAGTATAGGCTCGCTGGGGATTATTAGCTTGACGGCGAGGACTTCTTGCAGGCCTGTTCGTTCTATTAGCGCGTCTCAGGATAGAAGTTGAATTGTTTGTTCATGCGTATGAGGCAAGGCTCTACATCGGCAGTTGAAGTCGAGATTGTGTGGTACGATGTCTGTGTTTTACGCAGAGACGACAGAGGTGGTACCAACTCGGTTCCTGGCGAATTTTCGGCACCAAAGACAGAGATGGAGATCTGCCGCTCTAAGGATCACTTGACGCGATATACTTTGATGTGCGATGATGGTGAAAATCCGTGCTGGAGAGCAGAGAGGATCGCAGAAACGGCGCACCAGCCATCACTGTCGCGATCTCCTGACTCGACGCGACTCGACAGTTGGAAACAACCACCTGGTGTCTCCTGTCAGCCTTATCCATCGTCGTTGTTGCTGTACAGGTCGGTGCGTGCGGCAATGCCACGTCAGGCCCGCTCTCCACCCGTCGCGCGCACCCCACATCGAAGTGGCATCAGCGTTCAACGTTGAGCAGCTCAAGGAGGTCTAGCCCGGAGGAGGATTACGTAGCAGGCCCGCCAAGCAGCCGTGCTTCTAGAAGACAGGTCGACGCGGGCTGGGAGATCTGGCGCGTCGTGGCTTTGGGAAGTGGGATGATGAACGCTCGGGTGGAGACAGGCCGAGTGACAGCAAGGATCGGCGAACGGGAAGCACGATACGATCTGCGTTCTAACGCCCGCAATCGAACATTCGCTGCAGAGTTTGCTCACCGCAGGTTGCATGGCATGAGGCGTTTTGGGTTCACGCAGGCACCAGGTGCGATGACGATGGGGGCGGCAATCGATAAAGCGGACTGGCCAGCGGGCGGCGGCCCTGCATGCGACCGGAAATGAGCAGGCCAGGAGGTCGAAATAGAGGACCAGGGGTTCTAGCCTCGCGTGAGGCCTGCCAGCACGTGAGAAACGGCGCCCGGACGTGTCAAGCGCGCGACAGACGCGCTCACCGCTCCGTCACCGTCTGGCAGGCTAGGCAGCGCAGGGCAAAAGCACAACAGAGGCGCCCAAGTGTGCGTCGGCCGGCTCTTGAGCGAAAAGTCATCGCGCTCTGGACCAATCATCGCTGTGGGGGGGCCGCGCGCATGCCTAGCGGCGATCCCTGCTGCCGGCCTACCGCCAGAGCGACTCCTGAACGCCGGGCGTGATAAGCTACTGCGAGCTCCCTGCGAGTTCCTCCACCACTGAAGCAGAGGTCTCCCCGCCGCCCGGCCCTGCCCATTCCACTCGCCGGACCTACGCCCCCATTGACTCTCCCGCGCGTGCGCCGCGACCTCCGGAATTCTCGCCTCTGCCCAAACCTGTGCCCCACTACTCAGTCTGAAACAGCGTCCGACGCACTGCTCGAGCTGCGTCGTCTTATGCCTGTCGCGCGCCAAACCGAGGCCGCCTCCCGCCCGCCCGCCCAAGCCCAGAGCGCCTAATTTCCATCCCGATCCCCGTCCTCGACATCATCTTGCCGCTGCAGAACGCCGCACCTCCACCCCGACACCCCTCCCGACTTCTCGCCGTGGTCGCCCGCCGTAGGCTGGCTCACTGAAAGACGTCACCATGGCTCTCGACGAAGCTACCTCGCCGACCGCGGACTCGCCCATCGACTTCCAGAACTCGCGCAAGCACGACGGCGGGAAGCCCCTGCCCACCGACTCCATGGTCACCGTTCCGCTGTCACCCACCGAGTCGAGCAACCCCGTCCAGAGCCTGGACGCTATTGCTGCCAAGCCAGAGATCACCGTCAACAAGACGCGCGACAGCAGAATAGGGGCCGCTGCCCCGAGCTTGGACGAAGTCATCGTGGAGAAGACCGAAGAGAAGAAGAATGATACCCCGGAGGACAGCGCAGAGAAGCCCAGAAGCAGACCATCCACCATCGTCCGCTCCCGCAGCGGCAGCTCAGGCTCCGCCGATTCGGGCGGCAAGGTCGATTGGGAGGAGCTTGATAAGAAGGAAGAGCAGATTGAGCAGGATGAAGGCTCCGACGAGGTCAGCTCTTCTCTCAACTGCGTCGAGACGCTTCTTTGCTAACCACAGAACAGAGCACCGCACTCCTCCTAGCCAGACTTGAGCAGGAGAACCAGGCCATTGCTACAGACCCCAAGAACGCCGCTTCCAAAGCCCGCTCGCGGAGCCAGTCGCGGCCGCCGTCGATGAACCAGCTGAAGAAGATGGTCGAAGACCAGAACAACTCGGAGAGCGTCCGCTTTTCTCTACTCCCCTCGCCGCCGCCCATGACTGAACTGGAGTTCTGGGCTGCGCTGGTTCGCGACTATACGGGCACCGCTCAGCGCCTGCCTACCTTGACCTCGAACAAGATCCGCGCCGGTATCCCCGCACCTCTGCGTGGCGTGACCTGGGTCAGCATGGCTGGCGCGCGCGACCGCGGCATCGAGGAGCAGTATGAGCGCCTGTGCACCGAGAGCAGCCCCTACGAAAACATGATCGGCAAGGACATTGGTAGGAGCTTCCCCGGCGTCGAGATGTTCAGGGACCCCGAAGGCGAAGGCCAGAAGATGCTTGGCCGCGTCCTCAAGTGCTTCAGCTTGTACGATGACAAGATTGGCTACTGCCAGGGCTTGGGCTTCCTCGTTGGACCCCTGCTCATGCAGATGGGCGACAAGGAGGCCTTCTGCGTGCTGGTCCGGTAAGCACACCATTTCTTACGATGTGAAGGCGCAGTTTGCTGACTTCGCGCAGTCTAATGGAAGACTATGACCTCCGTTCCTGCTTCCTGCCCGATCTTTCTGGCCTGCACCTCCGCATTTACCAGTTCCGCCGCCTGATGCAGCAGCTCATCCCCGAGCTCTACGCGCACCTCGAGACGATGAACATTGAGGCGGCCTACCTCTCGCAATGGTTCCTGTCCTTCTTCGCAGTGACTTGCCCTCTTCCGATGCTCTTCCGCATTTACGACGTCATTTTCGCCGAGGGTGCCTCCGAGACTATCATGCGCGTTGCGCTCGCCATTATGCGCAAGAACGAGCAGCGCCTCCTGGCCTTCACCGAGTTTGAGGACGTCATCCAGCTGTTGCTGTCGCGCTCGCTTTGGGACCCCTACGGCTGCAACCAGCAGTCGGCCGATGACCTTGTCAACGACTTCTGCAGCTTCACTAGCGTTGTCACCCGCGAGCACCTTCAGGCTCTGGAGGCCAGCTTCAGGGACGCCTCCAGCGACGAGACGGCCTCCAAGGGCTTCTTCCCCGAAGTCCAGAACGCGGCACAGAGGTTCTTGGGCCGCATCTGGGGCCCCGACAAGAGGAACACTACCGCAACGCTCAGCCCGCCCGCAGACAAGCCGTCTAGGCCAGTCAGCTTCATGAAGCGCACGGCTTCCAAGCAGAGCATCGCGTCGACTCTCAACTCGGTCGATGGCTCTGACAGCACAGGTAGAAGCCACAACAGCACGGCGACGGCTATGACCGAGCTCACTAATCGCGAATCCTCAGCCGACGCCATGTCGGTCAAGTCGATGAAGATAGGAAACGTTAGGAACACGATGATGTCGCACCACGACCGGGATCTCCACAGCCAGATCGAAGACCTCCTGACGGCCCTGAGCGAGATGCAGCGCGAGCACGCTACTCTGGCGGCCGAGCTGCAGAAGGAGCGCGAGGACCGTCGTGAGGACCACCGTGTCGTGCGCAGCCTCGTCGAGCGTGTCAAGCAGGACAAGGGCATCACCACGACGACCAAAGCGCAGCGCCGTCGCACCTCTCCCCTGAACAGCATTGACGACCTCAAGAACAAGCGCATGTCGACGCCGCCTTCGTTGACGTCGAACGAAGACTTCCAGGGCCTGGTCGAGAAGATCGAAATGCGCTTCCCGGCCAAGGCGCAGCACAACCGCAGCGCGTCCGTCTTCGAGACCAAGCAGTACCTCCGCGAATCGCTGGCCCGTTCCAAGGAGCAGCTCCATCTCGAGACGACGCGCTCGCAGTCGCTGTCCCGGCAGCTTCTAGACGCCGAGACTGAGACGGCATCGCTGCGCACACAGTTGGACGAAACGCGGCACCGTCTGCAGGCCTCGATGGTCGACCGCCAGCGTCTCGAGCGGAGCATCCAGGACCTGAAGGCGGAGAACCAGAAAGCGCGCAAGGCATCGACGTGGTCGGGCTCGGAATCCGACGTGCCCAGCCTGACGCGGTCCGACACGGCCGACTCGATATCGTCATCGACGTCGGGCAAGGGGCTGCGCGAGTTCAAGCTCGGCCGCAGCAACACCACCCGATCCATTTCGACGACCAAGACTCGCAACAGCTTCGGCCGCATTGCGCCCACGCCCAACACTTCGGCCGTGGCGCCCGTCCCGCAGCGCAGCTCGAGCCCCCACACATCGGCCTCGCCCATGTTCGCCAAGCGCAGCTCGTCCCTCTCCGCGCACGCCGCCTTTTCGTCGTCGCCGCCCCCCGATCCCTCAAGCGACGATGCCCTCCTGCTCGAGCTCGTCAACGCCAAGACGGCCGAAGCCGTCGCTCGCCAGGAACTCGAGGAGCTGCGCGCTCGCTTCGAGAGCATGCGCAAGATGCTGGGCGTCGCCACCCCGAGCCCCAACAGCTCGACCAGCGGCCTCACGCCCTCCAAGTCGGCGACCAGCGAGAACGGCTTCTTCACGTCGTCGAGTAAGCCGCCGGGCAGCTCGCACAGCACCGCCAGCACCAACAACAACACCGGTGGTGGCTTCTGGGGCTGGGGAAAGAGGAGCGTGAGCACGACGGCCGCCGAGGCCAAGTAAGGGGAGCACTTCGTCATGACACCTTATCATCATAGCGTCCCACGCCACGAAAAGAACTGTACACTACTTGCACACTCTGTACCACGACGATCGACATAATCGGGCTATGTGGCTTGTTTCTAGAAGGAGACCACTCACATATACATACCACGCACCAAGAGTGGTTGACGACGTTTCTGTTTTTCCTTCTTCCATGGCGGCTTCTATTTTTTCGAGCACCACCGTTTCTGTCATGAGCGTTGCAACATTGCACAAATGTTCCTCGAAGGGTTTTCGTCTACTTTTTTCCAAATGCGGGGTGTTATGGTAACATTCTGGGAGGTGTTTGCTGAAACGTTTCCTTTTCCTCCTATTTTGCTCCTTTTTTTTTCTCGTTTATCGATTCTCAAGGGAGGAAATTTTTTTCTTTATCTTGTCTTCAACGTACCGAACCAGCATCACCAAGCCTCTTCTCGCTGATGATTGCTGGCGGTGTGCTGCGCATGGCGGATCATGAAACAACGGAAAGAGGGGAAAGGGAATTTAGAAAAAGAAAGAGAGAGAGAGAAAGCGAAAGCGGATGTTAGCTTTGCGTAGTCGGCCATCAATCGGCGTCTGACTTTTTGTGTTGTGCGAAACTGAAAGGGCTGGCTTGACTTAGCTTGGCTGGATACAGTAAAGGGGGGGGAGGGGAGGTATATGGGCATGGCAGCAGTTAATTATCGGAGATACCAAAATTCGAGATGTGAATGGCTTTTTTTTCTTCTTCAACACTTCGGTTCACTTTTCTGCACGTCACCACTTGAGCTTGGTATCCCCCTTGGCACTGAAAGCTTGTCGGAAGACGTGCTTTGTCGCTGGTATCCACCCGCATTGTCGAAGGACAAATCTGTTTAGCATCTCTGGCAAATTCTCGCTGATCTCAATAAGTGTGGAAAATGTCTTCCGCGCAGCCCTTATCCACGACGCTGCTGCTTCAACCGAGCCGAGAGAGCGAGATGTAAGACCATAATATCCAGCCGACCGAACTATTGGTCGTGAGCGACCGGGATTTTTTCTTTTTTTTCTTTTTTCTTCGCTCCGAAGTCTTCATGACTAGTGCGACACTTTGAGGTGGGCTGCATGTCGCACCATTGTTATTGCGACAACCTTTTGTGACGTCAGCAACTCGAGGGAGGGGGGGTGACACAAAGGAGGGGCTGTGTGTCCCCCGCCGCCGCCGCCGCCGCCGCGTCCCGTCGCGGGGAAGACGCGCCGAGTCGCGTTTATTATCGTGCTTTGCTTTTTTGGGGTTGGGCTGGGAACACCACGCGGGGGCGGAGAGGGCGGAGGGGGCTGAGGGGCGGGTGAGGCTGAACATTGTCGCCGTCAGCCTTGCGCTCTGACGTGTTACTCCACCATCAACAATTTGCCTGGCAGCACGACCAGTGGCCAGGGTCGAACTTGCAAGGCTGCCACGAAAGCGCCAGCGTTGGCGCCATAGCTGCACCGTTGGGTTTCCTGTTTGGTGGGAAGTAATGATCAGGCGTCGAACTTCTCTGTAAGCCCGGAATAAACCTTGTGTAGCTGACGACTGCGGCGCGCTTTGACGCAATGGAAATATGCACCGTAACAACCATGTTAGTTCGAAACTTGACGCCATTTGCTAGCCTTGCCCTTGTGTCTCAACAACCACCTCCAAAAACTTCTCTATACAATTTTGCCTTCACGGCGTCTCAACGGAAACAATCGAAAGTCATATGACGACAGGAAGCCTTTGGATATGACTAAGATGTACCCTACACGCAGGCCTTCGACATCGTCATTTTGCCGCACTGCTTAACCCACGTACTAAGTGGGCGACAGATGAGATGACCAGCCAGCGTTGTAGTCTCACAGCATGTACAGGTGTTGGCAACATGCCACTCATCTTTTCACTACGTTGCTCGCAAATGCTGCGTGTGTTTTGTGTGCTCATGGCGTAGTGCATGCACTGAACCCAGCGACCTGAGGTTGCAAGGCTAGGCAAGCCCCTTGATGCCGTGATTGGCCAACCTTAACGCTGATCCCCTAAATCCTTATCCTTCTATCGCAAATGCGCATTACTAGAGCTCGCACTGTAGCCAAGCGCTTGTATCCTCATTCTCGAAGCACCTGAGCCTGTCAAAGTGCTCCACAACTCCTACGTGAGATTTCTCAGCCTATCGTTAACAGCCGCGTCTCTTTCGAGTGACGACATCCGACGGCCTGAGCAGACTGTGAACAGCTTGCACGTATTTCTAATCTTTTCTTTTTCTTCTCAGCCTCGCGTTTACAGAATCTATATAAGACACCTGCCACCATGTCGTTGCGTGACTCCCTCCGTCTCGCCGCGCACACATTTGTTCTCAATAACACTATAAGTATGGCTGTCCCATTCCCATATAGTACGTATCATCCAAGGCATCATGGAGGCTTACAAATCCAACAGGGGTAATACTCCCCGCCTTCAACAAGGGTCAAACCGAACCACACATCGCTCTTTACCCTCTGTAAGACTCCAGTCTTAGACTCAACATTATCAGTGGATGAAACTCACCTCTGTCAGCCTTTACGACCCCAGCCACCCAGTGGTGCGCGATCGTGTCCATCCTCAAGCAAAGGCAAGGGATTCGCTTGTCCATACAGACAGAGATACCCAACATGCGCAACACGAGCTACATCCTGCCTACATGCCTTTCCCACTACCGCTCGCTTGAAGTAAGGATATTATACCTCATTGAATTCTCTTTTACTACTAACTGCCGGTAGGGGTCATCTTTTTAGATCTCACATGGAACTTTACGAATGCTTGAGGTGCCACGCAGCTTTCAAGACTCAAGCATCATATGAAGAACACCTCAGGTCCCCCATACAGTGCACTGAAAGTCAGCAAAGCGCTGTCTACACCTTCGGGCGCGATGTCCAAGAACAGTTGAAGAAGAAGTCCAGGAGAGGAATGCCTGAAGTCGAAAAGTGGTCCGAAGTGTATCAGGCTATCTTTCCTGGAGAGCAGGAAGTTCCGTCACCTTGTACGTTCTGCTCTGGGCATACTATTCCGCGCCATGGGATCTCACGCTGACAGTTCGAAGACCACGATGAAGCGCCCTTGGAAGAGTTCTGCGCATACGCCCGTGAGAACTCACGGCAGCTGCTTTTAGAGAAGCTGAACTCAGCGAGACCTCAAAGTTCTCAGATCTCCCGATTCTCGAAAGCTATGATAGAAGAGATCGTAGACATTCTGTGCCAATGCAACGATAATATGATGCAGCTGTTCCAGCAAAGCCAACAGGTTGAAGCTTCTTTGGACGAGACAGCTATCGCCGCGATAGCCTATCATTCGACAAACGTTTCCTCTATCAACACCCCGAGTACGTGCAACGAAGTCTACAATGTTGGCACGCAGCATGCCAATCTTTTGGAGGATTTAAGCACCGGATCTGCTTTGCCTGCGACTATAAAGTCAGCTTATCTTTCTCCTGGAACACTGGTCAACAGGCACGACCAGGTCGATGTAGCAGTCAGCGAAACTGCCTGGATTGATTTTCCTACCAGCCTTCAGCAACCCTTTTCGACCCCGGATTGGCAACCCGAATGGGCACACACCAATCTTCCGGCCGCTTGGAACATCACTCAACAAATCAGCGCGCCACCTATTCAAACACAATTGCCTACCAACAACAGCTTGGCTGATAGATCGGATTGGATGCAACAGGCATGGCTCAACACTACAGATCAGCGGAGCTTCGCAGATGATATGCTCTGTGGTCCCCTTCTGTGAGCCTCGGCACAATTTCAAATTTCTGCGTCATGGGATTGCTGGATTCTTGTGCTGTTCATAATATTTGTTCTTCTTCCATGAGAAAAACGGCACATACTCTTTCAATCCTGTTTTCAAGTCAAGGGTTCAACGCCGTTTCATGTATGTAGTAAAATTTCTTCTTAAAGCTGGAATGACTGGAGTTCGAGTTCAGGGCCGAATGTCAGCAGATTCACCATGTTCATCTATTACATGCACTGCCTCATTTAGTAATAAAGGGAGTATCAGATAAACCATGCTATCAGCGAGCCTTGAGGCACTCAGAACCTCCTACATACTCCTTAGCTCACATTTTCTCGATCAATAGAGTGGGGAGGGAGGACAGAAGCCACATCCCGGTTGAGAAGACTCTCAAAAACAAAAATTATGAAGGAGAACATGCGGCGCAGTGGACTTTAGTATCTAATATGAGTCTCGCTTCTTGCTCACAGGAATTAGTGACTTAGCTCCTCGCCTTTGTTACTCTCTCCGGAAAACATTTGAGAAGGTTTCCGACCGGATATACCCCAACTCATGGTGCTATATCGCACAGAGTAATTTTCTGAAGTCCATAACATTAATTTTCTAAGACTCTATGTTTCGTTGATTGTGCATTAAACCCAGGCATAAACCGCAGTATCCTGAACTGAGAGTTGTTCTATCTCTTCTTTGACATTTTGTCATTTGAAGCCTTCTTCCACGTGCGCTTATCCTCGGTGAATTGCCGGTAACTGGTCCGTTGTACAACGTACATCCAATTGACTTGCAAGCGAGAATAATACGTCAAGTCGCACCGGGATCATTTTGCTTTTTGCGGCGGCTAGAGCATTCATGCGGGGTTGGAAAACAGGGAAGTGAGCGGGGCGGAGGGAGAGGCTGGACTCCTGCAAACTTCTGGGACCAGCGACCGACACACCCGAGAATTGCCCTGCAGCTCCTCTGCCTGAAAAGTCTGATGTTACTCGAATGTAGGGAAACAACACATACTTAGCAATCTTTTGCGGAGCAGAGGAGACTGGTCAACAAGTTGAGTTTGATGCGTGCTGAGCCTCGTTTGAGTCACCGCTTTCGATGGGCCCAGAGCCCTGTAATCATCTGCAGCTGTGCTTGGGATGCAGTAAGCATGGCCCCATCTTATGGTGCAGCCGCCTCAGCCACCCATACGTGTCTAGTATGTGTAGTAACCCGGAATTCTCAAAAGTTCTATTGTCGCTTTTACGCTATGTATGAAGCTCAGAAGTGCTGCGCATTATTCAATATTAGTTTTTTTCGCATCTGCGCAATCAATACGAGTGCGATGCATTGACAACTCAGCGGCGCTGAAGATCAGCCTTGCCATAGCAGTCAAGTATCCACATTTAATGGCTACAAAGTCCCGTCATGTGTTAAGCCATTCGATGCTACGCCACGATCCTTGGCGTTATCTCTGCCGCTTTTCCGACCCACTTGCAATCGCAATGATCAAGCCGCGACTGTTTATTGGTGAAGGTTGGACTAAGCCCTGCCACTTTAATTGACTTTGAGCATTTGCGAATTGAATGAGGCGCGCGTTCCTTACATAATCACATAATCTTTGTAGGTTAAAACCTGAGACTCAACAGGCAACGATGGGGTATACATAAAGGCTTTGGACTTCCGGCCGAGCTGCTCTCTACCAACTCTGTCCACATTTTGAACATAGGAATATGTAGTCAGAGCTCCTAATTACTGTTAGAATCGTATAAAGGCACGTTCCTCCCACACTGACATTCTTGAACTCCGATTATGTACCATTGCCCGCTCAGACCATTCACTGACTTCAAGATGTCCAACAGAGGCAACACCCACAAGGAGGGTTGGCGTGGACCAATTAGAAGGACCAAAAACTCAACATCGACATACTCATCCTCGGTAGGCTCAAGGCTGGACCATTCAAACATATACACGCTCTGACACGACCAAGCCAGAGGACCTTCCAGGCGTTCAGGCTTCCAGGAAAAGCAAGAATCTAATATCAGACTGCAAACAGAGAAGACTTGCTTGTCCATACCGAAAAAAATACCTGCAATGCAAGCCCAAAGCCCCAGCTTGTCTCCATCCTTTCCCGAACATTTCTCGTCTCAAGTATGTACACCTCGTCTCAAAGGTAACGCCATGCTAATTTAGGACTTCACTCAGGGAACACCTTTACAGATGCCACATGGAGCAGCATCAATGCCTGAGATGCCGTGCAACTTTTGGCAGCCAGACCCTCTTGGAGAGGCATATGCAAGCGACCAACATCTGTCAGCCCTGCCGGCAGCCTGAGGCACAGGTGTTTGGGAGGGACATTCAGGAGAGATTGAAAAGAAGGGAAACAAAGAAGTCCGATGAAGAAAAGTGGGTTGGGGTTTATCTTACACTCTTTCCCAACGAAACGGACATTCCACTGCCTTGTAAGCCATTGTATCATTCGACTTTCAAGAACATTCTTGAATATAACAAGTCAAACTGATTATATCCTTGCTCTAGACCACGACGAGCTTCCTCTGGCAGAATATCGCGAGCGTGCTTGGGACAGGCTACCCAATCGGCTGGAGTTGGCGCTCAGAGCCCTTGTAGTGCCTCACACAGGGGCTTCACTACTCTCCGAGTCGGTCATTAGCGAGGTGGTCAAGGCTGCTCGTGCATGCAACGATGATCTGGTACAGGAATTCCAGTATGAGCAGCAGCGCGAATCAGCTCAGGACCAATCACTGGAGCTCTCCGCAGCGACGCCTTCACCACTTTTCACTTCACAGGCCACTCATGAAACGGGATTCATGGATGGACAACAAGATACGACGTCAAGCGGACACATCCAGCAGCTTGCATTCCCAAACACGGCGATGCCGTCCGCGTCTGGGTTCCATAACTATATCACTGGAACTATCGGTGGTGATTATGGCAACTCCCCCGGTGCTGCCATGGCGAATGTTAATTGTGACAGAGAAAAGACAGTAACGTATAATCCCGCTTCGTCACAGACTTGGTGTGAGCTTGAGTATGGCACTACAGACCATTTAGTGACCAAGGAGATTATCTCTCCAGTGGATGCTCAGGTCATGCAATACTTATCGACGCCGCCTGAGGACTTGGTAGCTGTACAGGACGCTTCTTTCAATTCGACATTCATGGCCATGGATGCTACTGGCTTCACGGCAGACATGTTTCTGAGTACTTCTCAGAACGCTGAGCCTGCATTCCAGATTTGATCAGGCAGGGCCAAATGCTTTCGAAAGATCTTTCTCATTTTAATGTTTTTACTTCTACATTTTTCTTTGAATCAAATTCTGTTTGGTAAACTGGTGTTGTGGGATCATCACTACCGGCGCTTCTATTTCATGGTCAGGTAGCCATATAACACACCTGGTGTATGTACAAGACGCGGAGTCTCAGAAAAGATTTCCCATTAAAAGATGATTCTTGAGGTAACAGAATGAACGGCCAATCCAATCCTTATTTTTATCTCACAGTAAATTTATCGTTTAATTTTTACGATCTTCCGAAAGAGAACGTCCTAACCGCACCGAGCTATTTTCCCCTAAGCGTTGTTTTGGTAACTAAAAACAATCTGCAGAACGAGACAGAATATGAGCTAGAAAGGGACTTATACACTAAAAGATCTCTTTTGCTCTCTTTTCATCTTTTCAGCCCTCGATGCGTAAACATTTGACTGCTAGTATTCAATGGATAAGAAAGGCAGGCTCAATGCCATCATTTTCATAGCTATTCTCATAGTAGATCTGCAATGCCCGGTCGTCGATAAATGATATATAATCAATCACACGGCATCTCCAGAAACTTCGATTTCTCACTAGCTCTTTACTTGGACTTTTTTTTTTTCGCTGGAGACGGGCTATCAAAACAGCTTCATTGTAGTAGATAGGCGTTTCTACCATATGATTATGCACGCCTTTAACGTCGAGCGAACCTAAAAGATTTCGCAAATAGCGTTTCAACTGCGAAACCTTTGGATGAATGATCCAGAGCGTTTTCAACTTCTGTGACGTCAAGAAAGCTGGGCTTACGCAACTGTTCGCTTCGCGATGTCTGAAAAAGAGGTGGATCCGCAGGCAACCGTAGTTTCTCGGAGTGGCGCCCCCACCTCCTCACTTCATGGCCTCGCCTCTCTAAACACCCGCCCTACCTCACGGACCTATGCGACGTTAGTACAGCGACCCTGAAAAATTGCTCGTTGGAAGCCTCACTTATGACCGGCCTTCGCCGAAGACCCCGAACGCTTAGTGTCCAACCATTCCACGCGATCAACGGCAAGTCGAGGCCCGGGAGACGTATCATATCGGCAAGGCGGCGGACGGGGCGTGCGAGAGCGCGGTTGCGATCATACACCTGAAGCAACTTGGATGATGGTGGCACACGCTGCAGACTTTAAAGGATATGCCTGTCAACGGCGGTGTCGGCTGTCTACGTGGCAAGGAGGCCCAGACCCAGCAACGCCGTGAGGGTTTCCGGGGCCATGTGGCATCCTAGGAAGCCTCGGGGTCAGCCCAGTCGTGAGGTTGTACTGCTGCTGGGTCATCAATGCATGCAGACGCTGACATCCCATCAGGAAATCCTTTAGCCTGATGTTACTTTCGCTCTCCGGCTCATTCCGCGCCTATGTGCAATATGGCCGCCTCAACCAGCGATACTGGTCATAGACCCCGAAGAGTTGCATAAGCTCGTCCAAGAACATGCCACGAATATGTCGCAGCTGTTGAAATGGATGGATGAACAGGCATAATGTCAATATAAGGCTTCAAGGGACTTCGGGGTAAGCCCTGCATTTGTTTGTTTGGTAGACTCACTCCCTGACATGCAATGCGGTGCATACAGGCATCCATATGCGTATGCATTCACGCCCAAAGGTGCTGGCACCTTTTGGTTGGGCACCAATGCCTGAATTTAACCGTCAGAGGTCTCCTCGCTCGGCGCTCGCGCGTTGTGAGCGGACCTTGGGTGAAGGCACGATGTGAGGCGAGAGTAGTTGGTTACTTTCCGGCTCAAATTTAAATTTAGGTACATCCTGCCCTCAAAGCTTGCCAGGAAAGATGGAATCTCACACAGATTTCAGAGATGGGCGGTGCCATCCAGCGTCGAGACGGTCAATCTCAAAGATCACGAAAACTAGATCCGACAGTTCGTTACCTTTCACTGCTAACTCTAGCAAAATTTGAATTGACTAACATCTGATACAAAGCCTCCAAAGCACTACCTGCCAAAAGACTTGCATGTCCATACTCAAAGAAACTGCCACAGAGCGATACCATTGCTAGCGCCTGCACCCATTCCTGGCGGAGAGTCACACGCATAAAGTAAGGTCATAAGCATATTTTCCTTGGGGTTCCTGCTAAATTTCATACTAGAGAGCATCTATTCAGATGCCATGGCCACAGGTTCCAATGCGGATGATGCCATGAGATATTTAAAGGCGCCGAGACATATGAGCGTCATCGAATGTCGCTGATGGCATGTGAAGTGCGGACTTCACCCGACCTCAGGACGTTTTCTGGAAATACATGGGATAAGTTGAAGAAAAGGGCTGCAACCCGAAGATCCGAGGAGGAAAAGTGGCAAGACGTATACAAAATACTCTTTCCGAATGATTCAGACATCCCGTCGCCGTGTAAGTAGAATTAAGAACCCGGATCTTCTATGTAGACGGGTGTCTGGGGGAATTGCTTCTATTACGGCCAGGGGACTGACTCCTTCGATGATCCAGACAACAACACTTCCCATACTCATCCAAAGTATGATTCCCAACAGTCTCTGAACAGGTTCATGGTCAGCCCTGGAGAACCGTCTGTTCCCGCAGAGTTCCACGAGCAAATTCAGGAGCCTGTGGCTGTGACTCGTGAAAGCCCGTCTCATCAGGCCCAGCAATATCAAACATTGGACTATACCGGCCAGAACGAGGATTCGACCACCAACACCATATCTCCTGTCGGACATAGCAGTAGTGAGCAGTTTGCGAATACAATTGACTCGCTACAGCTGTTTCCGTGTAGCACCAGTGGTTTGAACGACAATTGGCCTGGGGGCCGGGATCCTCCGCTCCCGCATGGCCTCTGGGAGCGACCCGAAAAGTTTGGAAACAATGCTCTGGCTCCAGCCTTGCCAGATACTGTTACTGAGGGCAATCACTCAGACTTCAATATTTGTGATTGGACGCCTCAGCAAGGCGAACGATTTCCCACATATTCAGAGCCATCAATGGCTTTTGACCTCGACCAGCACCATGATGCGCCACCAGCGCTCATGTACCGAGATTTGACCAATCAGCGTAGCAAACCATCCCACCAGGACAGCCAACTTCACCCGCGTTGAATCCATGGCGCTCAAGAACGAGGCTGGGGCGGCCATGAGAATTGACCCAGTAATAGTGACTCTCGCTTTGGATATCTTTCATTGGATTCTACGACACGGCGGCTACTGAACAGACAACTATCTCCCTCTGTTCCTTCCAGCAAATCAATATTCGTTTACGGCTGTATTTCGGATTATTTGGATTGAGTATCTCGTCAATGAATTTTCACATTGTTGTAGCGGAACTCTGCAGACAATGAGTGAGGCCATTGGCACGCGGCTCGCTCTTTGACACAAGCCAGCAGGCAACAGAGACAGCGCGCGTCCGACGGTGGCTGAGTCTTTGCGTCGAGTCCGTGGCTGTGGGGTTCATGCATGTCGGTTAATCCGGAAGAGCTGCGGAGGCCGCACGATTGCCTCTTTTTAGTGTCTGCCTCGTATGCTGCTGGCCCCCAACTCTGCCTCGCCGCAGCCGTGCAGCTCGATTAGGCGCCTGGTTCCCGATGTGGTATTACCATCCCCACCTTTGAGATTGATTGGCTGTCGGAAGACCTCGCAACCTTCAGCTGAGGCAATGTATGACCACCCACCCTGCTAGCACAGCATTGAGGCGCCCGCGGCGTCCGCTCCTCTTGCGCGCCTGCGAGTTAACGCGCGGAGCATTGCGCAAGCCGGCGGTTGTGTGATTGCTCGTGAGAGCACCCAGCATAAAAACGCAATTGTCTGCACACCTTCTCATCAATTGACATCGACAGTGGAATCCACATCGACACAGCTTTTTACTCTCAACATCCAATTTCTGAACCTACATCTTTGCTGCAATATACACCGAAACTCTGACCGAAGAATGCCCGGAAAACCTGGGTATAGTATCGAGCGCATATACCATTTGTTCTGCTGACTCCTTCACTTTTTGATTTCTCCAGGAATTGAGGACGGCTCCGTTAATTTCTAAAAAAAAAATTCCTCCTCGATGCAGCTTTAACAGCCGAATTTTGCCTCAGTAATTGGGAAAAGCTGCTATCTGAGTTCCTTCAGCCGCACGCCCTTGGACCTGTCATCGTCACTACTTCCCCGCCTCCCGACCATTGCCAGACATTGAAGCCGGCCAGACCGCGTTCCTCAAGTTCCTACGAAAGAGAAAGATATCGAATCTTTCAGTGACGGTGACCGGAAGCTGTTAAACTTCGGTGCTGCTGACAATCAAGAAACTCCGGCTGATACCAAGCTCAATGAGCGTGAAGAACACCGCCTCCAATCCCAGAAAACATTGCGAATACCGTTGTTGCGATTCTGCACATTGTCAATCTGCCTTGTCGGTAAAACTCCCACACATGAGCCTTGCAGGTGATTATGAGACAGAAGTTCCATTTTAGTGCTCACATGTGTTACTTCTATTTTCGCCCAATCAATAATGAGGGGCTTAGCATATGCAGATAGCTTTTTACGGCAGTTATTCGCGCCGAGTAATCACAAGCACTTCGAGCTGTGCTCAACGAACCTGTCTTGTTAGCTAGCATATATTCAGTTCCGGGGTTTTAGTTAAAGGCGAAGATTGGAATGATCTGGTGTGGTTGATTTAAGAAGGTTTTCTTGGGTCTCCGACGTCATTCGTCATGTAGCGGGCAATCGAACACGTCGTTGTGGGTCTCCGAAGATCACTCAAAGAGCGCTAATGTGCTAAGCCACCCCCCACACAGGGGAAATTTTCGATGGGTATGATGTATTTGCAGATTTTTGGAGGGGAACATGTTCGCCAGGCTGCAAACTGCCTCGTCTGGGGCGGAGCAGAGCACTTGCAGCATGGCTGTGTTCGAGCGGTAAACACGGAATTGAGGATGATTGGCGAGCTATGTGGGATAGATGCACGTCGGCCGTCCCCGGGCTGCAAATTCTGCCTCGCAATGTGCTGCGGACGCAAAAGCAAGGAAAATGTGCAGACTGCCGTGCCAATGTAATCCTGCTTTAACTATCCGCCAGTAAAGACGACACACCGGTCTGTTCTACGTGTACGTGTCCGCAGCACGGGCGTGTGACCCCGTGCGATCAAACGCTCACTTGCGGAATACTGTCGCGGCGATTTCAGCCGCATTCCCAAGTGGACGGACTGATAAGGAACGATTGCCACCTGGCGGCTGAGCCATCCCATTTTCTTGTTCAGCCGGAATCTTTGGTGGGCACCCATTTCTTCCCATTGGAGAGTACTTGGAACGGTCGACGTTGTGGTAGTCTCTATACCTTCTTGTCATTCCCTAATCCCGCCATTCCTTGCAGTTTGTGGCCCACCATACCTCCGCTTAAGGTGGAAGATCTACAGAAGTCCTATCTGGAATTGCCCTACCCATCCCAGCAGCTGGCTCTAGGCCCTAGATCATTTCAAGCTTGCCGCATGCCCGACCAAGACTATTTTCCCTTTGCTGCGCAAGGTAGTTACAATTCAGGTCAAGGCATCCGACTGGGCATTGATCGGCTCGCACCCCCACCATCACCCAACCAAAGCGCTCGACCAGCGCTTAGAATCAAAACGGAGGGATCGCAACTACGCTTCGCCTGTCCTTACCATAAACGCTCGCCGAATGAAGAGCCCAAGCAGAGGTCTTGTGTCTACCCTGGGTTCAGGAGCATTGCACGCTTGAAGTAAGCCGCCAGAAACAGGATAGCAGCATTAGTACTAACGCACTCAAGGGAGCATCTGTATAGGCATCACATGCAGCTCCGCTGCTCTAGATGCAAGGAAGCTTTTAAAAACGATGCCGCCCTCAAGGAACATTATTCTGCGAAACTTCCCTGTACCTTACGCAAGTGCCAGCCAGACTACGGGGATGGACTTGATCAGGACCAAAGAACCAGGCTGAAGAAGAGAGAACGGACAAGTGACAAGAATACAGACGAGGATAAGTGGAAAGCCATCTATCAGACGTTGTTCCCGGGTGAAGTGGCGATATCAACGCCTTGTAGGTTCCCTCGGGTCCGCGTCTAGGCTTGTACCGCTGTATGGGTGCTTACTATTCACAGATTGCAATGACGCACCTTCCACAGAGCTGGATGACTACCACCAATATTGTAGGGAGAACTCCGACCGCGTTCTTGGGGGAAAACTCGGCGCCGATCCAAGCGGTGTCTGGTCCGGGTCAGCACAGCAGATGAAGGAGATCATGCGCGACGTGCAAGAGCAGCTCTTCTGGGAATTCCACGCCCAGCAAAATGACGATGACCGCAGCTCCCGTGCCAGCACCCCGATGAGCGCATCTCCGAGGACTCCGCTCTACTTCGAGGATAATCCGCCGATGCCAACAGTCGACTCTGAGGCGCACATCTCGAAGAAGAGACGGATGCATGACACTGAGCTACGGCAGCGTCAATTTGACGAGACGATGGGCGGAGAGGTGTGTTTGTCCAACAACCACGTCCTGTATCAGGCCTCTCCGCCGCCGCAGATCCGTGTTTCGCCGGCCGAACCCCAGTCCTGCGAAGCCTTTATTGAGGGTTACTCAATCACGCAACTCAACCTTGATGGTAATCTTTCTTTGCCAGCCCAGAGTGTCCATGACGCTGTATGTGTTCCGGCTCCGGTCCTGGACCCTACCAGCACTTTCACGCTCGATTCAGAGATATCGGATGAAATGATCTCCGATTCGCCTGGTCCTTGGGAGGCTGATTGGACCTTGTTTGAGCCTTAGTGCCGTCTTCTTTTTCTATACCTTTTCCCCCTCGATCCCATTTATTTCACTTTCTGGCGGCTCACCTTGTGAAGTCTCATTCAATTTCGGAATTTCCATTACCAAATTGCTATGATTTCTCCTAACGGCCAGGTTTCTTCAATTTTTCCTTTGGATGCTGAACTGGTATTGGAATAATGAGACTTCGAAATGTGCTCTGTTCTGTCATGGCTTGAAGATCGCGTGGTGCGTCTCCCCAGATAAAAACCGGTATTGAATGAAAAAAAATTCCGATTCTCCTGGTTCTAGAGCATGGCATGTTGGAGAGAACCTGAGGTGATAACCATTGACAAATTCTCGGCGCATGAGTGGGCGTGGATGTGGGCTTAAAAAATACCGAGTCTCCGCAAGACCCTTGCTCTGGGCTCCGCGGGGGACCCGAGCGTCGCCGAGAAAAATGACGCAGCCGACACGCTTCACCGCCTTGCATCCAAGTACCCAGACCCTAGCCAGTTCTCCACCGTAGCGCCTTTCTCAAAAGTTCCCCGTCAGCACTTCCGCACCAATTCCCCTTTTCATCCGCCGTTCTCACCTCCGCCGCTCCTCCCAGCACGTTAGCTACCATGCGGACCTCGACAATCCTTCTCGCCGCGACCGGCGGCCTCGCGCCCTTGGCCTCAGCAGGCTGGCGGCCCATCAAAAAAGACATGCTCATCTCGCCCCGCGATCAGCGCCCCTTCAACGACCTCCCCATCCGCGTCGCCGATGGCGGCAGCAGCGGCTTCCTCCACGTCCAGTTCCCCATCGAGTGCAGCAAGTGCTTCCCCGCGGACCCCAGCCGGCCGAAGAAGAACCTGCAGGACGGCGTGTTGGAGATTGACTTCCGGATCACACGCACGCTCGGGCTGGACGGCGACGAGGGCGCGCAGGTGAACGGATACACAGTGTCGGACATCGCCTTCCCCATCAACAGCGGCGCCAGCGACGACAACATCGCCAGCGCCCTGCGTCTCTTCGTCGACGGGCCCGAGCCGGACGTCGCGCCCAGCGTGCCCATCGAGGGCACCATCAGCTTCGACACCGTCTTCGCCAATGGCACCCACGACGTCAAGGGCGTCGCGTACAATCTGACCAAGGTGGGCGAGGTGGCGCCGGGCGCACCCACGGGCTTCCGGCTGTCGTACATGCGCGCGCCGCAGAACAGCATCCTGCGCATCGAGCGGAACGCCGCCAACATCGACGGCGAGGCCTACCCCTTCGAGCACCCCGAGCTGTGGGTCGCGGTCGGCACCCACGACGGCAATACGGAGCACTTTGCCTGGCGTAACGAGCTCGACTGGATCAACCCGCCCCACGCCCGCGTCTACCCCGGCTGGGATCAGGAGTTCGTCAACTGCAAGACGACGGCGTGCCGCGTCAACAAGATCCACACCAAGGTCAGCAAGGCGTACGACGAGTGCGTCCTGCGCGCTGAGCACCCAGACCAGTTCGAGGGCGGCGTCGTGCCGCCTGGCTGCTACATCCTGCTCGCCGGATACTACGGAAAGCGCAACATCATGTGGGTTGGCTGCGCCATCGTCTTCTCCATCACCCAGCTCCTCAAGAGGAACATGGAGAGGCAGAAGAAGAAGACCGAGGAGAAGAAGAAGCAGGTTGAGCTGGACGAGCAGATGCTCGATCAGAATGAAGACGATATCGTGTCGTACATGATGGAGGTCGAGGCGAAGGCCCAGGCCCAGGCTGCCGCCACCGGCGCTGCCACCGAAGGCCAGGAAAATGTGAAAGCGAGGAAAGCACACAAGACTTCGGACGAGTAAAGTCGTTGACGATGTTGATTTTGGAAAATAATGTAAAAAAGCAATGTACAGTACTCATCCAATCTGTAACGGGGCATGTGTACGGGTATGAAGACATGTATCATCACTGAAAATAGACTAGAAACCGCTTAATAGACTAATACGTTCATGAAAACAGATGTTGCTTTCACCGTTCTCAATTTTTGCCCCTGCTTAGGACACCCTCTTGTAGAACCTGGCTTCCGAGACTATTCCTTCAGCAATCCTCTTGAGCTCCTACATGAACCCCTCCGACCTAACCCTCCTGTATATTCCAAACATATACACCCCACAACCTGACCTCACCAATCACCCCTCCCCCATTTTGTCCTGGCACCCCCATCCATCTACGCCTGGCTCAGAATCCTCCTCTTCTCCAACCACCACGCACCGCCCAACATGACAAACATCGCCGCCTCCAACTTCGCCTGCAGCAGCGGATCATGCACCTCATGCTCCCTGCCGGGCACGTGATCGAACGCCGCGACGCCCGGGTAGAAGTACGCACTGGCCTGCGTAACCCAGTACAGGGCGCCGAGCAGGACGGCGGTGCGCAGGCGCTCGAGCTGCTTGCCCTGGCGCACCTCGACGATGGCCTTTTTCTCCTTGCTCTGCGCCAGCGACGCGGGCAGCGCGCCCGGCACGAACGTGTACCACAGCGTCGCGAAGCCGAGCAGCAGGCCCATCGACATGGTCTGCCCGTTGTGGAACTTGGCGTGCGGCAGCCACAGCGGGTGGTAGATGTGCGTGTCGTTCCAGTCGGCGAGGTAGCAGCCGAAGCTGGTCGTCAGCGAGACGAGGGTGAGGAGGACTTGGCCGGCGGTGGGGAGGCCCATGGTCGTTGATGTTTTTGGCGCTGCTGGTGTTTTCTCTTGTCCGGAGAGGTTCGGTTTTTCTTTAAATTCTGGAGGACTTGCTTTCTTTTTTTCGCGCTGTGTAACCAAGTGCTTCTGGCGATTCGAGCGGGGAATATTTAAACTACAGCTTGATCGGTATCCCTCCTCCTCGGTCTCGGCCTCGGGCTCGGTTGCTTATAATTCGCGATGATTGACGCAGTAGCTTTAGCTCAAGACTTCGGATGGGTTCCGAAAACGAGATGTCTTGTAAGCTGCTGTGTAAGACGGAGGTGGTACAGAGCGGGGCACGATGCCGCTAACCTTGTTTCTCGCCCTTTCGGCATCAAGAAGCGCGCAAGAAGCGGAACAAAACGGTCAATCGCTGTGCGTCTAGGAATTGCTGGAAATTCCTGCAATCCTTCTCATACTCTGATGGCAGTAGAAACGTGCTGACATGTATATATATATCCCAATAATGCTCTGCTTACCTGCACGCATCAATTCTCCCCGCCCCGAACTCCGGCGCCACATCCGATGCAATTGACCAACGAATCAACCCAAGACTACAGCGGAGAAAAAGCTGTTTGCTTCTCCAGACCGAGAAGTCGCATACCTACGATTCAGCTGCTCCAAGGAGACGTTCGGACCCGAGTATACATGCGAACTGCGGAGATAGGGACAGAGCTGGAGCGAAAAACCTCCGTACTTACATATCCTATTTGCTCGGTGCCGTCGGCATTCGGCCTCTACACCCGGCCGATGTTAGTCTCGGCGCGAAGTATATGGTACGCGGTCTTGGAAGTGCGAGTTGCCGAGAGCGATTCACAGGGGCTCTCGGCTCCCTTTAGCCTTAAAAACTTTATGCATAAAATTATGAACGGGGATCTGGAAGTAACAGACGAGCAAGGTTGAAGCAAGAGAGAAGGCGGGTAATTGATAATTTGTTCAAACATTACTGCTATGTTGCTTTCATCATCTACACAGCCTGTGGTATCATACAAGCCCTCCCTTCGATATCCTCTACCTCTCAGGCACCGACAGGCCAAAGAAAATTCTAGAAGTGAGGCATGATCATCAATCCTTCGGTGTTCATTCTTCAACGCGGCGCGAGATGATCCCGGCCATTCCGGTCCCTCCCGCCCCGAGCCATAGACCCTTCCCAATGACCCCTGCTAAACGCCAAACTAGTGCAAAAATATGTCAAGCTGTAATAGCGCTCTAGATGCTTTGTATTGGAAATCTCTTCGAAGCTCTTCTGGAGAGTGCGCCGCTTCATGCGCATCCAAAAACCTTGAGGAAGCCCCACAGTCCACCGGCGCAGAGAATGGGGATGGTAACGTTATCGTCCCAGCCGAACAGGTCGATAGCCTCGCTAACGCTAGCCACAACACCGGCCACGACACTCATGGTGCCGAGAGCCAGGTTGCCGGTAATGGTTCCCTGGTCCTTAGTCCATCCGAGGAAGTCCTTAACCGCGGTAGGCAGGCCCAGTTGGCCCTGGAACGCGAACGCAAAGTCCCCGGAATCGATGGTGGGGTTCTGGGATTCCACGCTGGGCGCGATCCAGCCATAGAATGCGGCGGCGGTGATCACACCCATCACAACGGCTGCCAAACTGCCAGCCAAGCTCTTTCCCTGGCGTACCTTGGGAGTGTACCTGCCCCACCTCCTGCCGGCAGTGCTGGCAGCCGTGTCACACCAGCTCAGCAGCATCACAGCCATGACGCCAATGTCCTTGGGGAAGAAGCGGAGAGCCGCCCAAGCACCCAAAAGATACCAGATAACGCCATTCCAGCCGTCAACCTCAGACTCGCGCATCAAGGCGCCCAAACATCGAATGTAGAAGCGGTTGAACGAAGGATAACGGTGCCGTATGACGTCAGTCGTGAAGATCGGGATGAAGAGCGAGAGCAGAACGGGGTGGATCTGGGTTGGTTGCGCGTACGAGGCGTAGAGCCCGAGAGTGAGGAAGCCGATAGAAGTATGGAGGATCTTGCGAGGGATTTCGTGTCGATGAATCTGGTGAACGTTAGCTTCCCGCCGTTCGCAAATGTCCTAGGCAGAGCAAGACGTACAAATGACCGCCATTCCTGGTGGATGGGGATCAGGCCGAGCGGGCTTGGGCTCCGACTGAGACTGCGCCAGTACTCCTTGTTCGAACTGGCAGTGTGCGGCGAAAGATGACCGTTTGCCGCGCCGTTTGGCAGCGAAAGGTCCTTTTTGTTCCTGCCTGCCGCTTGCGCAACCGCAGCGTCGTTTAACCTCTTCTTGACAGGGCTTCTGCTGCGCAGGCGCGGGCGCCTGCCAAGCTCGTCAGAGCCCGAGCTGCTGTCATTCTCGTCGATTGCTGGGGGCGAAACGACTTCGCGGTTGCTGTTCATGCGGCGGGCGGCGGAACGGGTGAAGTAACCGCTTGCGCTGCCATTCTCTGAAGGGGTGGGCGACGGGCTGATAACGCGCGGCGTGCGCGGGATTTGGGATTGCACGGACACGGCCATGGCGGGATACCAGCAGGCGGAGAAAGGTGGGAGGAGAGGAGGGCGGACGTAGCCGGAAAAGGTTGAGCGCGCGGAGGACCAGAGTTCGGAAAGTAGGTTGTAGAAGTTTGGACTGTGGTACGAGCTGGGTGTGGTCGCAGGGTGGTCTCGTGCCGAGAAGAAGCTGGGCACTAATGGAAGGGTCGTCGTCGCGTTGGTCGCGCGTGTTGCCGGCGCATATTCTGCGGCGTCGGTGTCGGCGGCCAGCGTGGAGGCTTATGTAGAGAGCAGGCAGAAATAAAAGCGGCGGAAGGGGCGCAAGACACAGATACAGGTAAGATTGCGAGCTGGAAGTCGGCGGACCCGGGTAGCCTTGATTTTTTCCCATGCGCGATGCTGGTCCGGCCGACTCGGATCGCACATCATTGCGCTTCCGGCCGGCCAGTCATCCGCAAGCATGTGCTTGCACCACCGAACAGCGCCAGTCACCGCTCGCGCGACCGCTCTCTGCCCCCGTGGCCTGTCGATGAATTACCTGTTCCGACCCTGATGCGCCGAGTCACGTGCACGTGCCGCGCACGACTCAATGCGCCCTCTTATCGATAACAGCTGACTCGCGCTCGAATTTTTGCGAAGCGCCCGCTGCGACTTGAGCGCATCGCCGCGCGCCGCTTTCACCTGGCGCCGCCCACACGACATACCCCTCGCCATGGCTCCCGAGAAACCGAAGAACCCCAGAGCCTGGGACGCTCTCACTCCGCCGCTGTCAGAATGGATCCTGGACGCCGTCTCCAGTATGGGCTTCGAGCGCATGACGCCCGTCCAGGCCAGCGCAATCCCGCTTTTCATGGGCTATAAAGATGTGGTGGTGGAAGCTGTGACCGGCAGCGGAAAGACGCTCTCGTTCCTCATACCGGTTGTCGAGCGTCTTCTGCGTTTGGAGGAGCCACTCAAGAAGCACCATGTTGGAGCCATTGTCGTCTCTCCTACGAGGTACCTCCCATGTTCTCCACCGTCACCGCGTTTGGCTAACTGTGAGCTTGCAGAGAACTAGCAACCCAAATCCACGCCGTCCTCACCTCCCTCCTCGCCTTCCATGCTCCTTCCGCAGCCGCATTACAACCCCGCGACGAGACCTCCGACGAGAAACCCTCCTTCCCTTCCTCAACGCTCAAAGTGATACCCCAGCTGCTTCTCGGCGGAAGCACCACTCCCGCCCAGGACCTTAGTACTTTCCTCAAAACTTCTCCAAACCTGCTCATTGCCACTCCCGGGCGCCTCCTAGAGCTCCTCTCTTCTCCACATGTACACTGCCCGCAATCCTCCTTCGAGGTCCTGGTTATGGACGAGGCCGACAGATTGCTGGATCTTGGCTTCAAGGATGACTTGCAGAAGATCCTGCAGAGGTTGCCGAAGCAAAGGCGTACCGGTCTGTTCAGTGCCAGTGTTAGCGAAGCCGTGTCACAGCTCGTACGTGTTGGCTTGAGAAATCCGGTCCGCATCGCAGTCAAGGTCAAGTCGGCCTCTGGAGCTATTGACAAACGCACTCCGGCATCTCTGCAGATGAACTACCTCCTCACATCTCCCTCTCACAAACTCCCGGCCGTTGCGAAACTTCTCTCCACCCTCTCCCCTACGCCCCAGAGATCCATCATCTATGTCTCGACATGCGCCGGCGTCGACTACTTCCAGCACGTACTCCCCACAATACTAACAGCAGCCACTGTTGTCCCCCTGCATGGGAAGCATCCCCAGAATGTGCGAGATAGAAACTTCAAGCGATTCACCGAGAGCGTTTCCCCCACAGTGCTCCTCACCACCGATGTCGCCGCCCGCGGTCTCGACATTCCTCTCGTAGACCTCGTCATCCAAATCGACCCTCCCTCCGACCCAAAGACCTTCATTCACCGCTGTGGACGCGCTGGACGTGCCGGACGCCGCGGCTTGGCCGTCACCTTCCTGACCAAGGGAACCCACGAGGAAGACTACATCCCTTTCCTTGCCGTGCGGCAAACACCTGTCACGCCATTGACGAACCCGAGCATCGAGACTACAGATGAGGAGGCACAGAAAACAGCGCAAACTATCCGGAACCTGGTGATGAAGGATCGGGCCATCCACGACAAGGCTCAGCGCGCGTTCGTGAGCTGGGTTCAGTCGTACAGCAAGCATGCCGCGAGCAGCATTTTCCGCGTCAAGGATTTCGACTGGAAGGAACACGCTGATGCGTGGGGATTGTTGAAGTTGCCGAGGATGCCGGAGATGAAGAAGTGGGACGGGGATTGGAAGTTGGGTCTGTCGATTGATTGGGAGAATTTCAAGTACGCCGACAAGACCAGAGAAAAGCTTCGGAAGGAGGAGGAGGCGAAGGCGAAGGAGGCTCGGGAGAACGGGACGGAAGAACAGAACCCGAAGAAGCGGAAGGGTGGAAAGGATAATGCTTGGAGTGAGCAGCGGGAGATGAAGAAGCTGAGGGAGGAGAGGAGGGAGAAGAGGCATAAGAAGAAGGAGGTTGAGAGGAAGAAGAAGATGACGGATGAGGAGAAGAAGAAGGAAGATGAACTGCAGGCTATGATTGAAAAGGTTAGGGAGCAAAACAAAAACAAGGCAGATGAAGACGAGGAGTGGGAGGGGTTTGACTGAAGAGGGGATTATTGACCGGCAGTTTGATTGTCGGACGCTTCCAGGAGATCATCATGGGTTTCACTAATAACACGAACATGAGGTCTCAGTGTTGGGGGGAAAAAAATGAATAGTTTTCCAATAACGCCTGAAGCCGAAGGAAAAGAACAGCATCATCCCGGTGCGTCGAGGCATCGACCTACTAGGCTATATCTCATCAGGTGTCCCTATATCAATCCCAAACCGCAAATTCGCCTTTCCAGCTTCCATCATAGCAGCTTCTTCTCCCCTATCATCCTCTTCCATCACCTCCACGTTCAAATTCCCGGCCTCGTCCACAGACAGCTCATTTTCTATCCCCTCGCTGCTGTCCTGCTCTGTTTCAGTGGTCGCTTCTCCAGCTCCATCACTGTCGGTAAAGTCGGATTCAGCGAGTTCCGACACGGTGGTCTCTTGACCACCTGTCTCACTATCAGCACGTTCAGATCCAGCTCGCTCCTCCGCTGTCTCGTCTTCAGCTCTCTCGTAGCTAATACCGTCGGCCTCAGCTTGATCTGCTCCAACAGATTCGTCTCGCCAATATCCCATGCTGAACCCCTCGTCACGGCACTCCGGCCACCGCTCCAACAACTTCGATCCTGCAAGCAGACTGGCCACTGCGGCAATGCTCCTTGGGTTCTTTGGAAGCACCTCTTTTGTCTGCATGAGGAAGGTCGTGGCAATGCAGATGCTCATTGCAGAGAGTAATGCGGCTAGCACATGAGTCGAGAGCGCGCTTTGATGCAGACGTAATCGGTTCGGTTCATAAAGTGTGGCGTTCCAGAGTCGACCAAGGTCCATCGATTCCATCGTAGCATTTGACGGAGGTGCCGTATCCCTGTGAACGCTCACAACTTGCGTCACAATTCGGACGTATAAATCTTCGACGGCTCTCTGTAGCGCGGCGGAGTCGGAAACAAAATCGGAAAGAGAGGCACCATTGCGGATGAGGGTGCCAAAAAAGCCGTCGACGTTACCGAGAGGAGCCATTTCATCTTCAGTGGCATACGGGGTCAAGATTTCGTCTCCGAGATTTAGGATTTCGACAGAAGCGAGTGTTTGCTTGACGGATTCGTTGAGGACGGGGATTACTGCTGTGGCAGCATCAAATGAGGTCATATTAATATCACCAGTCGTCCGGAGAGTACGCAGGTCTGGGTACGTCAAGCTGACCGTTGCATCTACACGCTCCAAATACGGCGTGCAATGCAAAACGTTCACCTGCGTGAGGTTGGTCATGTTCACTGCGTTATCAAGCTCTCCCACAACAGCCATGTATTCCGGACAATGGTAATCCAGCCCGCTGCGGTCAACCCATTTCCCGAAGAAACCGTCGTGGAGGGGTAGTCTTACTTCCTTTCTATGAATGTCGTACCATTTTTGCTGATCACCGCACGTGGACAGTGTTGAGACTTCCATTTCCAGCGTATGAATTGCCCCACCTCCAGATACCTCCATCCAAATGGCTTCCGGCGTGACTATGGTGCAATTGGCGACGGGGCGAATGACAGGCATTGTCACTCTAATGAATGAGTCGGACCGGACAGGCAGCGGATCGACAATATGCTGAAGAGTAGGGATTGCAAATGTTGCGTAGGTCCAGTCAGGCAGGTCCATGTGATCATTTAAGACCAGATTGGCCGTCATGACGCCATCTGACTGAACGCTAATCTCATGTAGTTCCGTGAATGAGGTGAGCTTGAAGTAGTCAGATTGCCGTAATGATAGCGTTTGGGTATCGAATGCCGTATCCGTGTAGTAGAGACCGCTTGCGAAAATCGTCAAGAATGGCGACAGAACCATCCCAACTGAAGTGGCAGCCGTGCACCATCTGCGTTTCCGTAATGCTGTCCACAAAGCATGAAACCCCACACGGCCAAAGTAGTTCTCATTTATCGATAATGTAGCAGGGACGGGGCCTCTCCGGAGTGTGTGAAAGGGCTCAAATGTCTTGATCTCAAAGTCCAAGACTCCAATTGCCAACCCGAAAAGAAGCATGGTTGTTACTGGAATATAGCGTAAACCGTAGTCTAGGTAGGGTTTGTCGGTGATTGTGAGAAGTCCATCCTCACGGTAGGAGACTCTGTACATAGCCTCCAACGATGCTATCAGTGCAATCGTCGAGGTAAGCAGGATCATTCGGACAGAAATCCACATGATGAAAGGATAATACCACTTGATCAAATTCGGGTTTCGCGCGTGAACGGCCTGGTCTCCACTTTTTCTGGTAAAATGGCGACGGAGAGGTAGAATCGATAGTGTATGAAAGCTGTTATATCCCTCAAGAGCTTTCCATTTTGTTTCGAAGGAAAAGGGAGCCAGGATTTCTCGGATCGCTTTCAAATTAGAGTTTCCGTGTAAATTCAGGAGCTTTGTGAATATTCCGCTAGACGCCAAGATGGTGGCAATGCCGGCTATTGGTCCTGGATCGCAGACGACGTATTCCTTACGAAAAATTCTGACCAGGCACAAGCAAATGAAAACGATTATGAGGATAATCGCTTCAGTAACCCAGAATGCTGGTCCCTGAAGCTGTATTCGATCGACAAACTGAACTTTAGCTACCTCAAATTCTTTCCCGGAATCTTGCAGAAGATACGAGTTCGAAAGTTGGACCATAGTAGCTCGGCAGAGCTTGCTGAAGGTATCCAGAAGAAGTCGTTGGTCAAGAAACCTTGTCGCATTGTCCTGTGGAGAGGTTGCATTGAGAGCTTCGAAAAAGTTCAAGAAAGTGAATGATTTCTTGAATCCTTCAAATATATCCCATCCCGTAATGTTACCAAGCTTACGGCTATCTGGGGATTCGAGTAGATGGATGGTGAATGGGTCTCCGCTCGAAGTCACCGAGGGATTGAAACTGAGTTCAGCTTGCCGAATAGCATAGTCTGGTCTGCATACCAGGAATGTGGAAACGTCTCTAAGCCATGGATAGCTTTTCCCGGGCTCGGAGTCGTATGGCGATGTCGGGTAATTTGAGGAATCACCCGCTCGGTCGTCGTAGCTGTTGATGAAACCAACTACGAAACGGCGGTCATCGCCAGAGCAGTCAACTCGACTACCATCAGAGAAAATAGTCCACAGAGGTGCGTTCTTGTCTCCCTCCGCAGTGATCGTTGAGCAAGATGGAGAGGAAAGGCGAACCGAAATGTTGAATACCCTCTGTGAGTTAGCAACCCAGGGAAGTAAATGCAACAGACGACCGTCGCTATTCGCCATTATAAGACTTGAAAGATATTGAGTTGCGACATAGTTGACGGTTTCCAGAGTTCCAAATTCGCAATCGAGGTGTGGCTCGATGATATCAACAATCGCAATGTTCTCTATTGCTGAGTCGCTCCCTAGGCTCAAATATTAGAAAGTGGATTGACAACCGAAGACAATTTCAAGTACAGATTCTACCATTTGGAAAAGGAGGTACTTCGCTTCCGATGGATGCATTGGTGTACAATGGATAACCCAGATTCAAAGAGTGAGCACCGTATACTCGGGATATCGCTTGTCCGTTGACCTGTGATCCGTTGAAGTGATCCACCGAGAACGATAGACCTCCATTCACAGACATTGACGAAGACTGTTCTTGAGTAGTACCTAGCGTAAACAATCCTGCAGATAGGACTATTAACACTCTCATAAGTATAGTACCTGTAATTGAAAGAACGACCGGGAAGTCTTGCGCCTTCAAAGAATGTAGCCAAGCAGCCACGATATTTGGAGAGATATGATCAAGCAGGACGCTCCGTTCAGCTGGCTGAGGGCCCTTTGCCATAGTAATCCAGGGCATTAGCAGCCTTGTGCGGTAGTCCATCTGATTCCAAAATACTCCAAATAGAGTGAAAACTAGAAGAATATGAGAGGTCACCTTGGAGATCTCAAAGTCTGGACTACTCGCCTGCAGTTGGTCCATAGGTCCAAGCATAGTATTGCCTATCCCCTGCCGCACAGATTCCTTGGTGCTGTCCGGAGTACCAAGCGAGGATTCCAAGAGAAAGTCCAATGGTCATGAGGCTTGCCGAAAAAGCCAGCAGAGTAGTAGGCCGTAAGAAGAACGGTACCCACATAGACCCATCTTCACCTTGCTCCGTGTTGCTGTCTGGCCTGCTAGCCAAAGGGTCAATAATTTGGTTGAAACCGAACGAGCCATCTGAGTTTTCATCGGATCGGATTGAGGAGTAAGGCATCGCGCTGACAGCGAGGGCTCTTGATGGATTTCAGTAGAGGATATTGGCCACGATCCCAACACTGGCCCTTGAGGTGGAGCTTGTAGCTTGCAGATGTCGCACACGTTTAGCTGAAAGGGATGAAGATATCTTATTCTGACGATAAAAAGGAAGTTTTGCATGTGAACAGGACAAGTTCACAATGAGAAAGGGAGAAGGCATTCGATAAGGTATATTATCTTATACTCGGGACCAGTGATACTGAGGTTGTACACACCTCAGAAATGTTTCTAAATTCGTTCATGCTAGTCTCAAGTCGTTGTGGTACCTGAAGCTCAGCCTCGTTCAGTGTAATCGGCGCACCTTGTAGCTAAGCCTGTTGTGCTACAGACACAGTACAGACTAGGCCAGCGTCGAAATCCAGCGACAAGAATAGCAGAGCCTTGTAACATGTTGATGGGCCATAAGCCTCCAGATGAAACGATCTTTCCCAATTTCGCGAGGAGTTTATTCGGGCTATGTGGGAACTGACGCTATCGTCGAGATGTGATTGTATGAATATGTTAGCTTTATGTTTACATCCAGGTAACTGTTTACACTACACGTAGGATGATAATTGATAGGCGTCTGAGAAAACAAGATTTATGCGAGATTTCGGCTGCAATTCCCCCTTGTGATGCGCCTCGAGGGGGGCTTAGAAATCAGCTGACCCAAAACCAAGTTTTAGAGTCCCTGAGTTTGAATTCATTGCGCGGAGTAGTCAAGACCGATTGGATTTCCCGCGCCTGCTTGTCATACGTGTTCGCGTTTTATTTGATGCTTTTGGATGGCATTAGAAGCACGTAGGGGAACTACTGAAATATTGAACCTTTTCTGCGCAGCCTCATGGGACTGGGTACAAACAGAACTGAACTGTTGTAAGGGGCGTGCACCTGCTGTACTACAAAGGTTCAGCTCAGCACCATTGGCTGTGAACACGATTTCCACGCGAAATGGGGACCCGCGTCGGCAACCCACAAATCAAAGATGCATTCAATGACGTAGTCATGACTCTCCCCAAACCTTTTTGATCTCTTCAGCCTTGCGTGCCATCCAGGCTCGAAAGTCCTATTCTTAGGGATGGAGTGCCGTGGAGTTTCCGACGCGCTAGGCTGAGACCGAATGATCCGGATATAATACTTCTCAGTATGCTCTGAATTGATATACTAGCATGGCAGATTGCAAGTTATTTCAACACTACCAACCTGTGCATATGACATCGCCGTAGAAGCTCTTGTCCATGTAGCCAAGATTAAACGATCGACTGGAGTTCCTTTGACGAGCACTGAGGTATAGGGTAGGCAAGCAGGGCGCACAGATGAGAGACAGAGACAGCGTCCCACACATGTCTACAAACTCTCTAGGAATGCCGAGCTACAAATATGTACAACTGTGGTCAAACCCTTGTGCGGGTCGGGTCCGCCGGATGATCGTCACGCACTGTTCGAAGCCAAAACCAACACTCGCCAACTCCTCCCGCTTTCTCTCAAGGCGCCCAGCAATCTGCGACAGCGGCTCCCTCGTTTCGTCTCGTTACCGCCCTCGGCTGCTGTCTTCTCGAGATGTCCCCACTGCACGATGCACGGGGAAATTGCTTTGGGTGATCGCTCGGGAAATGTAGACGATAGGCAGCACGTTCCAAGGCTTCGCCCTGTCGATAGGTCGTCACACTGGACCACTGACGGTGGGAGGCCTAGCGCGGAGCCAGCCGTTTCGCAGCGAGTCATGACTGTTGCAGAAACTCCGAAACTCTCTTCGTACAAGGACCACTAAGCTCAGAACCAGATCGCTTCGATTAGCTTAATCCACGCTGCTCGTAAATCTCCAGTAAATAATCTATTCTTGAAATTTCGCCATAGCATTCTCGTGAGGTTGGTTCCTTGTCTCTCATCTATCTACTGTGCTCGATAAATAACGACGGTGCCTGAACGCTGTGCACAGACACCTTCCGCAATCGCCTACTTCCGTCATGCTTTACCCTGAATACGATTCAGGACGCTAGCTCGGTTGACGACTCAGAGGAAATGGTGAAATCCAGATGCTACGGCTGACCAAGAAGCTCTGTCAAAAAGCTGTCATCTGATCTGCTTTCAACCTGCGACTTACTAAGTGGTTGTTGCGTCACATATCGAATCACCTGCCAAGCGTGCAGCTTTGAATGGTGGTTTGCCCAGCCCCCACGGCTTGCTCCACAGAGAAGAAGTACATGACTAAGACACCTACGTTAACACTGACACGCCCATGGATATTTCGCATGGCCATAAATTCTTTGCAATCTTTGCGACAACCAATAGTAGGCAAGCATTAGCTCTCAGTAGTAGATTTACTATTTTTAGGTTACGTATCGGGCAACTTTAAGGCACAGGCCACACCGCACGGTGCTGCCCACGTTGCAGCATCTACCGATCAACAAAAGACGGGAAGAAAGCAAAGCATCTGGGGGTGCACAGCCTTCCGTGGCATCGCGCCGATCTGTGGGGAAAAGTCAGTCTGATGATTCATCTTTTCAAAGAGCGTCCCGCCTACGCTCCCGGGATGTTCCTTCATGTCCTTCAGCGTGCCAAGTCGGTTCGTTCCTGAAACTAGATAGAGACGGGCTAAGCGATGCATAACGGTGCCTCTCGTATATGAATAGCTGGGCTACCTGACGCCCCGCCGCCACCGCACCTTCATTTTGGTGACGGTCACCCCGTTCTCCTGCTTCTACTCTCTTCCTCTACATTGTGCGCCCAGAATGGCCTACGATGAGTTGATAGCAACCATAACCCTGGTTGGCAGCCTGCTCTCGTTTGCTGCTACATGCTGCGTCCTCGCCTCATATGTCGTCTATCACAAGCAGCAGCGCTCGTTCCGCCATGCCTTGGTACTCAACCTCGCGCTTGCAGGTAAACTCTCCCACTGTATTACTCAGAATACTCTTGAATATCGCTAATATATTTCCGTAGAATTCATCAATTCGTTAAACAACTCCATATCAGGCATTGTATATGTAAAGAGCCACAAACTCTCGCCAAGCCCGGTATGCACACTCAATGGCTGGGTCGGACAACTGTCTGTGCAGGTATGCAGCGCCTTCACCGCCCCACTTTAGTACCGTGATCACGGCATAATCTAATTGACATTCACATTATAGGCCGCAGACTTCTCGATCCTCGCCATAGCGCTGGTGACAGTCCTCACCATCACCCGCAAAACGTACATGCCCAATGCATCTCTTGGCAGGAAAGTCATGATCTGCATGTCTGTCTGGATTGTTCCTCTCATTACCAGTGAGTGCTCCGCATCTGACCGGATCAAGCCTCGGCTGACAGAGTATCTTTTTAAGGTACCATCGCTACTGGCTTGCAGACAATGGTTCCCGTAAGCGGCAACTGGTGCTGGATATCAGCAAAGCGTACTGACCTGAGATATGCCCTGGGACATGGTTGGCGCTTCGCAATCATATTCACAACGATCGGCGTCTACATCTACGTGTGGTGTTATATGCGCGGGCACTTTCAGATGATGGAGAGCACGCAGGTAAAGGGATCAATCGATACGGGCCGCAGTTTCCACAGCAGGAGTATTAGTGGCACAACTCTCAGAAGTGGCAGCATCGCCAAAGAGAAGAAGCAAGGGAATGGGCATGGGTCAGTTTACGACGAAGAGCTGCAGTTGGAGTATATGCGGATGCGGAAGGAGAATCACCATGCGCAGGCCTTCAAATTCCCTGCATACAGCACGGACAACAAGTCCACTTTTACCGTACACGAACACAGCGCCGATAACGTGGATTGCGAAGACCGAGACGAGGAGGTAGCGCCGCACGTTATGAAGGATAAGGAGTCTACTTCTGGTCACAATGGCCTGCACTTTCCGGTTCCCAGTGAGTTCTACCCATCGTCGATTCAGCTTCCCAGGACCGAGAAAGGAATACTTCTTTGAAATCCAATTCGACGAATGCCGTTCGTAAATATAGTCAATAGCACACTGTACTGACACTCTCGCTTCCGCACACAGGCTCGAAACGACCCGAACCCACCTCATCTCTACCAAAACAACCCAGCCCCATATACCCCGGCCACAACCAACCCTCCGGACCAACCTCGCTCTACTCCTCCACCACAACCATCACCAACAACCACCCCCGAAAATTCAGCACCGACACGCTCCCACCCGCCCCCACCGCCTCAACCACAACCATCCACCCGCTCCTCTCCCAGCCCGCTCCTCCTCCCGTCCCCACAACCACAACCGCAACCGTCACAACAACCAAACACCTCTCCCTCCCCTCCATCTCCTCGTACGCCCGCCGCCAATCGCACCAGGTCGAGCGCGAGATCAAGCGCATGCTCCTCCTCAACGCGTATCCGATCATGTACGTCATCCTCTGGCTGCCCGGCATCGTCAACCGGCTGCTGGAGGCGACGGGCCACGAGAGCAAGACGCTGGCCGTGCTGCAGAGCAGCAGCCAGTACGTCGGCTTCGCCAACGCGCTGACGTACGGCTTCAACGAGCATCTGCGGGAGAGGATAAGGGGGGATTTGGGGAGGTGGGTGCGTGGGCGGTGATTGGGAAAAGGGAAAAGGGAAAGAGAAAGGGAGGGAGGCTGGCTGCTATCGGGGATGGATGGGCATGGAGTTTAGAGGGGTCTGAGGAAATGCTTTTTTTTTTCAATAGACTTTGAGATACCATAAATGCAATTTCGTCGTTTCTGCCAGTAACTTTACGCATGAGCGCATCAATATTAGCTACACATTCACATAAGTGTTAAAGTGAGAATGAGGTAGAAATCACATCACAGACTATCGTGCACACATTTGCGCATGTATCATGCATTTTCTATTTTATCTACTCATGGGTCATATATGCTTTTCGTAATAAACCCCATCTGTCATATCTTTTTTGTTCTTTTCTTTCTCCTTCCGTTTCTCTTTAGTCTTGTCCATGTCTCCCATTATTATCCCTCCACCTTATCCATCAAGCAAAAGGTCCGTCAGCCAGCTAGCCAGAATAGCAAAAGAGCAACCCGAAATCATCCCCAGTATACCGTAAAGCTCTCTCAGCAACCATCTGGCTCTAAAGCTGCTCCCTTCAATAGCCCACATAGTCATCGTCGTCGTCACTACTCTCCTCGCTACTCTCCTCCTCACTACTCTCCTCATCACTCTCCTCGAAGCCATTCAACTGCTCCTCTCCTGCAACACCTTCCTCCTCAGCATCGAACCACATGTCTTCCTCCGCGTCATCGTACTCTTCGTCCTCATGCTCCAGAGCACCATTAGCCGTGCCGTTAACACCGTTGGCACCGCTCCTCGCATGACTCAACACCGCTTGCAACGTCGGCTCCTCAACAACCTTAGCGAAGAACGGGTGATCGGCAGAGAGAGGTCGGCCTTGGCAGACGAAGCCCATGGGCGTGTGAGTGAAGTCCTGGCCCTTGCGGCGGGAGGCGAGCCACTCGCGGATGAAAGTGAGAGGCTTGGCGGTGAAAGGGACCGCCTTCTTGCTGACGCGCTGTTCTCCACTTCCGGAGCCTGAGCTTGAGGACCTGTCGTCCTCTTCGCTGCCTTCGGATTCGTTAGAGCCATCAGGCAGCTCCACGCCGTCGACGCCGTTAGCAAGATCGTCCACCTCGTCTTCGCGGAGGCCGAGATACTTCATCATTCCCGCATACTCGTCGAACTCGAAGTACAAGCGACCGGCGAAGAGGCCCAGCTCCATACTCAACCATTCGGGAGCTTTCCAATCGGGCGACATGGGTGGAATCGAATAGTAGTTCAGGCCGTTGAAGTGGACCATCTTGCGAGTGACAGGAGCGGCGTAAGTAAGAAGGTAGGTGACAGGGCTCTCGACCTCGCGGAGAAGAGGGATGAGCTCCTCCGCCTCTTCCGGGACAACGAGAATCGCCGTGTCGGTCTCTGTGCTCCAAAGTATCCAGTTGACTTGGCGCAAGAAATTATCGTTCGGGCGAGACAGCACGACGGTTCTCGGGAACTCCTTCGATACGAATAGCTTGGACTTGATGACCTCGCCGTTGATTCTGTGTTTCGCTCCCAAAGCAGTACCACGGAGGCAGACGAACATGTGCTCGTAGGCAAAAGAGCCGGCCACAAGCCTGCCGGTCTGAGCGAAACTTGCGATGTCCTTGTGAAGGCCGGAATACTTGACACCTGAGAAAAACACCGGCTTTTGGACCTCACGCACACTCTCCACTTCATGTGCGACTTCTCTTTCTTGCTCCACCTCTTGAAGAGCTGACGCATGAACAGCGTTTCCGTTGTCCTGGAACCCCTTGCGCCTCTTGTTGAGCTCCTTTACGAACACTGCGAGCTCCGCAGAGAACAATTTAGAGGCGTTCGAAACCTTGGTATTCGTCTTGGGCTTATACATCTGCTCCAGCGTTTGATGCTCCACCTGGCGGAGCGCCTTAAGACAATCTTCACGTTGGCGCGAATCCGTGAGGATATCAGGACTGTCGATCAAAGCTTGCGATCTGCGGCAGAAATCTATGCCCTGAGAATAGTACAGCGGCTGAAGTTGCTCGAGTCCGGCACAGGTCTGCTCCAGAAGCCAACAAACAACGTCGTAGGAATCGATTAGTCTTCCCATACGGCTCATTTGCCGTTGATCCAAAATACTCTGATGGACCTCCGGAGTGGCAAAGAACACCACTGATTGCGTCGTTGCCAGCTGTCGAAGTCTCATTGCAGCTTGTACGGTGTGATCCTTGGTCTGTCCAAGGCCCAAAGTCAGTGCGCCTGTAGCATCTATCGGCATTTTCAAATCGGTCCCACGGGTATGTGCCTCGTCAAGGTAAACGAGGCACTGGCTCAAGTCGTCAGCGAATGGGCTTGCGAGAAGAGGAACCTTGGTGCCATTGCGGTAAATGATGAAAGGTCTGTTGGCCTGGAAGTAAAGAGCCGCCTTCGCCTCATAGTCAATGCGTAGCCACGACTTAGCAAGGGTAAGGTTGTCCATCTCAAGGATTTGAGCTCCGGCATCTATCAGGATGCGGATTTTGAGATTTGCGAGACGTTTGAGAAAGTCCTCCTCTGAGATTCGCCTGCCACGGTGATCGGCAGCAAGGACATAACGTCGGTTACGTTGCTGCAACAGGTACGTAATGACTTCAGCGTTGGTGTGAGAAAGACCTGCGAGATCCTGCTGCTTGATCGTCAACGGTAACAACGTCCGGTTGTCGTTCGTTCCGCTGAATCCTGTCGTCAATGGCCGATGGCTGGAGGGTTTCCCGTTTTGAGATGGGGCCAACGCCACCAGCGGAATGTCCCATCCCGAGGACTGCAGTTTGATTTTAAATTGCTTTGCATGATTGGGGAACACGAAGTGGTTCAGGTAGTAGTTGACCACGACAATGCTGCACCGCAAATGCTGCCATAGCTCGTGCAATTGGGACTCGTCGTCCACGTTGATGACATTCCACTCCCTCAACGAGCCGGGTATGTTTGGACCACTGTGCATCCAACGGTCATATTCGCTTGACGGGTCGTCCGACTTCACCACGGCCTCCAAGCAGTACCGTAGCTGAGTTGTTGAGAGGCCCTGATAGTAGAAAGAAAGACACGTGAACAAGATGGCAACGTCAGGATGACCCCATTCCGCCTGGTCCGAAGGAACACCTTTGGCATGATATGGGACAGCAATTGGATCTCGAGAAGGATGGAGGCCATATTGGACGGACCAGCGCTTCTTGAACGTGAGTAGTAGAATCCTGTGTACCAGAAGGCCTCTCATGTGGTGGAGACTCTGGCGGGCCACAGGAGTGTCCGTGAACATTGTCTGGATGCGGTCCACAGTTGACTGAGGGACAAAGGAATCCGTGAGGTATCTTCGAATAGCTTGCCTGTCCGCAGCAGAACACTCTTGGCATGGCAAGATCGAAGTCTTGCCACGAGTGATGTCGTCCACGATACGCGAAACCAAAGCATCTTCCACGTCCTTTCTTAACAAGAAGAAAAGCGGGAATCCTCCGGCTGATCTACTGATGACTTCGATGCTCTGGGGGAAGTCGTGATGCAGATTCCAGAGATGTGTTTCAACCAGTTTCAAAAGAGCTTGGGCCGTTTCCCAACGGTGTGGATGACCATCCACAGAAGTCTGTTGCCCAGAGGGGTAGATGAGTTGAGTACGGACGGCAAGGGTAAAGTCTGACTCGTCAAGGACATCACGGCAGACTTTGCGCATCCATGCTTGGACTCTCACCATCGGTGTTGCCTCAGGGATTCGGTTATCTGACAGGCGCTGCAAGCCGCTGAGCATGAATGACATGATATGCTCTGGAAGAGCAATCATGATTCCAGCGTCTTTCATCATCTCCTTGTGGATGTCCCAGAAAGCCTTGGTGGTGCTCTGAGTAGTTTGAGTCTTGCGTGAGAAAGGAACATGGCGGATCTGACGACCCAACAAGCCTCCAAGCCTTCCATGCAGCAATTGAGCCGTCTGTAAAAGTAGTGCATTCGGAACGACGATGCGTACGAGTCGTTTTGTATCTGCGAGCGACGCTGCAACCATTGGTATGATGCAAGAAGTCTTTCCTTGACCCATGTTCATTTGAAGAACAGAATTGGCACCCGAGCTTGGCGAAATAGTTGCAAGCGCGACGTCAATCTGTCCCGGTCTAATGAGGATATTTGAATCAACCTCGAGCAGTAGCCAGTCGGTATAGCAGGCCGGTTGCCAATTGGTGTGCCCTGCGTACGTTCGCTCTTCCTTGAGCTTCTGCTCGTTGTCTTTCAAAGATGCATCGTGCAGACGTAGCATTCTTTGAAGGTGCGTGATGGAGACTGCAAAGTCAACAAGACTCTCTTTCATCCCTGAGCCGAAGACGGCAGTAGAGGTAGAGCGGATTTGCTCCAGAAGTGCCACAGTTGTGGTACATGGCCACAGGCCACCTGCTTTCAACCATTTTGCTCGCGGATCGTTGCGGGCCAGGTTCTGTTCGATTGAATTAAGGTGATCTTGAACTTGTTCCCGGGCTTCAGAAACAGCAACGACCATTTGCGCTGGCAAGTTGGCGTCTGTTGGCAGCTTGGCGTCAGTGTCCAATGACCTAAGCGAGTCGATGCTTTGCTTTAGGTCTCGTGCGTAGTGCTGTTTGACTGTGGACTTTGAGTTCGACAGAGCGCTAACGATTTGCTCTAGCTCAGCTACCTCTCTGGTCCTCGTGGATGAGGTGTTCGCTTGACGGAGCTGCTTGGGGCCTGTGGGAATGTTCTCCTTGATGCTGCTGCCTACGCTGTCTCCCGCAATCCCAACCAAAGATCCGGAATCTTTGGAAGCTTTCTTCGGAGTAATGGTGCTTGATTTACAAAGCAGATCCTTTGACAGTGAGGGAATTTCATCGCCACGACCTCCAGGGAAGAGAATGTGTTTTTCTTCGGAAGGCAATTCCATCTGCAAGGGGATCGGCGGGGAATAGTAGTGATCAAGTATCTGCTGAACCTGTGCGAGATATTGAGACAATTCAATATTCTGGAAAAGCCGGAGCCACTCCGGCTTGATGATCTCGAAGGCCTGCTTGACATCAAGTAAGGGAAAGGAATCCTGTGGCAGACCATCAAGCGTCGGTTCTGCACAGGGCCATTGCTTGAGAAGGAAGCCCACGAAGCCGTTACAGTCCCTTTCTTCCTTTTCTTCATGGGCAAGCTGCTGTGCTTCCAAGTTCTTCCGCATCTTGGCGGAAAGGCTGAGACCGAATTCCGACCGATAATCGCCTGAGTAAGGCTTCCGGCAATGCTTTACAAGCTTCGCGATGTAGCCAACAGTGGGGATATGGCCTTGACGGAATTGCGAGTAGGAGGGCCATTCTGGAGGCTGCAAGTTCTTCAATTGCTCAGATATCGTGAAAGCAATAAGGACCCGAATTATGTCCATATTTGCATTGTCATCGAAAGACAATGCACCGAACATGAAGCTGAGAGTGTAAACTAGATCCTGCGTTGCATCACGGCAGAAGTCGACCAGGGAGCCCCAATGAAGCCCGAATTGAAGATCAAGATAGTCACTCAGAAGGACCTTGCTGAAGATTTGGCCATGTCCTTGGATGATCGGCCATTGTTGCAGAATTCGGCCAAGCTCTGAAGTCGTAGGAAGGTTCGGGGACCATCTCGTGAGGAGCTTCACGCTTTCAAATACGTTTTGGCGCTCTCTCGTAAGCGTTGGCTTATCTCGGGCCATGTAAGTTGCGTCCTCCGGAGCGAATCGTTCCTGGGACTCGTCACTGGTACGCTCGTAGAGCTGCCTGTGGTTGATGCTACGCTGAAGCAGATGTAGGTCAAGCTCTCGAATCTGAGGTTTCTCCGAAGTTGAATCGACGAAATTGAGCAGTTCAGAGGACCGCCTGCAGATAGTTTTCACCAGCGGTAAGAACTCGTCTCGTTGGATCGCGATCGTCAAATTGGGATTCCAGTGAACTTTCTGCATCTGCTTCAGGCCTTCAGGATAGTACTCTCTTGTCGGAGTCAGGCCGGCAATCTGGACGAGACACGTTAATGGACCCGTTTGCAAAGGTGACCAAGGCTGACAGCTGCCGGACCGCAGTAGGTGCAAAGCCTCCTCAGTGCCTGTGCGTCCCGTGAGTGGATCCGGAAGGATTGCCGATGTAAATGCATGCAGCTGTGCTTTGAAATACAGTAGCCATGGCTCTGCAGGACAATCAAGCCGACCGAGGACTGTATTGATTGTGTACCTGGCATAGTTTCCGTTGGGTACCACGTTGACTGCTACGTGAAACTTGTTGCGGTGATACGAGAGGGAACCCAAAGGAACAATAATGCTACGGTTCTGTGCATTGACCGAATCACGAAGAACCAGCTTGCTGTTCAGTCCGTACCAAGTCCCAGCATCTTGGTCCGGGTCGATCTCTGCTCTCAACTCTCTGGAACAAAGGCAGTTCCTGAAGTTCACGTAAAAGTTGAGCTCCAGTCGCCTCAATTCAACCGTCAATGGGTGGGGTTGCGGCGGTTGGTACAGTGTTAGCCGCTGTGGGTGTTCAAAGTACTGGAAAACGTCTGCAAATTGGCGGAAGAGCGAGCTGTGTGGATCAACCAAGCGGCTGCCTCGACGGTAAGCAACATGCGTCCTCATATCAACCCACCAGTTGCTCAGCTTTCGAACCCACATGTCAGAGACTGGACGGATCTCAAGACGACCATTATTGAGATCCAACCAATGAGCACAGTCATCGACCAGGGATGCTGGAAGGTCGTATACTCCATTTTCAATGAAAACCTCTCGGGGGATCAGCTCGAGGATTCTGACTCCGTATTTGTCACAAGTCCGGACACGGACGATCAGCATCCGATTGCGGAAGCCGACGTGGATTTCATTGCCTTTCTCGGCGATGGCCAGCTGGTACGTCATTCCGTAGAGCCCGGATGGGTAGACAAGCAGGTTCTGTTGGCCAAAGAGCCCACACAGGATGTCTGAGTTACGATGCTCCGTGGGAAGCCTGCCCAAGGGTTTGTTGTCGATCAAAAGGTGACCTTCGAGAATGTCGTAATGAACCGATTGCTGTTTGCTTTGCTCCCCACCCTCAAAAGTGAGCTTGATTGTCCAGGCGTTAGGAGAGCCGAGGAACTCCAAGTCGGAGCAGGTCCTCGAGGTAGATCCTGGCACAGACGGCCATACGTTGTTGATTGCGGCAATCAACCCTTCAGAGTTCACAGTGATTGACTGACGAATGAAGAACTTCAAACGGTGAACCATCTTGAGGTCCCGCATAAGAGCGTGGCGCAACACTGCAGGCAAGCTGGCTGGGTCGCTGACCATATTGTCTTGCAGAGTAATGGAGGATTCAACGAAGCTCTGGAGATCCGCTGATGATATGGTCTGCTGCAGTCTTTGATAATCATACTCACAGTACATAGAGAAAGTTCTTCGGCAGAGAAGCGCGGCCCAAAGGGCATACCTCGAACACCGGCGGGAGGTCTCAGCGTCAGTTGCTTTGTGGATTTCAGAGCGCAGCTGGCAAATCCAGTTGTGAGTGATGCGTCGGACTCGATCAAGCAAGACCAGAGCGTCATCTGCAGGCTCCCGGCAACCCAAAGCAACCAGCCGCAAAAGTAGAGTGATGAGCATGTTCATACTGTTCGTCTCTCTCCAGTTTGCAACTACGACTTCCAGCCGTATCCGAATTTGCTCGAGCAGTTTCTCACAGAAGGACGCGTCACGGAAGACTTGGTGTACGGTTCGAAGAGGGTCTTTTCCATGTTCCGGACCGGCCTGTGACGAGAGCTGAGAGACCAGTAAGGACGTTGCTTCTGCGCTGAAATTGAGATTTGATGATGCCAACTCCACAAGTAGGAGAGGCCATCTGCGGTGTTTTCCGGAGAACAAGCTCTGGAAGGCCATGTATTCATGTGAGGAGACACCTGGTGGGCAGCGAGCTTGGCTAGCGATGACGTCGTTTGACGGAGGGCCATTGGCATCCGGTGCAAACTGGGGTTGTGACAGCAGCGAGGAGAATGGGGACTTGGGAGGAATCATCACTTGGCAATGATGTGCAAATGTCGGTTTCCCCTTCTCCGAACCAGGCCAGGAACCCGTAAATTTGTCGAAGTAGTTGAGTCGCAGCGGATTTGGCAAGCAGACATTATCCAGACTGGCCGGGAACCAGACCTTGCGGTAATGAGTTCCAAGAAATGACTTGGTTGTCGAGCCTAATGTGATTCCACCTGTGCGAGGAGTTGAGTATGGCATGAGGGGGCCATATTCCTGAATCAGCAAACGAGGCTCATCGCGGCATGTCAGTTTGGGACGGCCCAAAACACCCAAGACCTTCCAGGTAGCGCTGCGATATACTGCAAAAGCAGGAGGGCAGGCCAGCTCAAAAACAACAGCTTTGGCATGAACAGGGTCGCTGGGTAGGAAGTGCTCGTGAGTTGCGATGAACATCCTTTTTGCCTTTCGTTCGTAGAAGCACCTTGTGCATCTTTTGGAGTCATGTTCTCTCAGGAACCCGTCATCAAAGTAGACGCATGACATTTCTGCGATTCTTTGAAGCAGGTTCTCGAACTCTTCACTGAGGCCTTCGAACTCTTCCTCTTTGCGTTGCCGAGCCTTTTCTGCAGCATGTTCAATGCGCTCATGAAGTTCTGGAAGGGTTCCAGTATCCAGTTCGTCGTAGTAACGTTCTGCGAAGCAGCCGGGGTGTAGATTGTCGAAGATGGTTTCCTTAGTGAACTTGCTCTTCTCCTGCCTCAAGCGAAGCCAGCTCTGAATCTTCTGCAAACGTTGCATGTCGGAAAAGCGGGGAAGCTGAAGGACGTCAAGGGCCTCGGGAGAGATGCCTGGCGAGAAGGCTAGAAGCAATCCGAACAGCCTTGTGGCAGCCCGATCCAAGGTCACCCACAGGTCCATGACTGTCAAGATCATGATGCTCTTTTGTTCCGGGTTGCCATCGTAGGCAGAAGAGACTAGGTCGAGGTAGCTATCGATCTTTCGATGCGCTTCCATACACACATCGCTCAGAGTCGACGCGCCAGCAATGGCATGACCCTGTTCCACGTCCATTTCGAACTGAGCCAGAGAGAAGCAGTGGGTTGCCAATGGTCTCATGTTCTGGTTGGCAGCACCCATATCGAGATTAACCGGATGCATCTGTACGTTGTCCATGACTATAGGATTGTTCAGAATGCTGTGCAGGATGCGGCTGGACTTTGGTAAAGTGAGCCTTAAGTGGTCCGGATGCGCGTAGCGAGTGAGCTTTCGAATGGGTCTCTTCATGCTCCCTTTGAGTGCACCCCACACATTCTCAACATGTTGATTTGCTTCCTGCAATATTGCCTGGAATTTCGGATTCAAGGTAGCGAAGGCAGAGTCGTAGTGGATGTGGACAGGTCGAGAGGCTCGGTCTTTGGCCATCTCCAGCTTCGCAAGGCGGCGTGCGAGCTTGGCCTTCAGGGTCGAGATGTTCTGCGGGTCGAGATGACTCAAAGAGTCCTGGAGCAGCTGAGCGAGCGTGACGGACATGAGGAGTTTGTAGCGCAGCCTGCCGATCTCGCCGCCATGCTGTGTCGCTAGGTATCTTGCAAGCCCAACACGTAGCACTAGCCAGAAGGGAAGCCTCCGCCATGGGTTTTCTGCTCCGTCGCCCCAGCAGACGTTGTCGCGCACGCGCTTGCGCAGCAAAGGCGTCGATAAGCGTCGGCCATGAGCTTCGAGGACGGTCATGAGCAGCGACGATATCATGGCAGGGTCCGTTGTATCGCGGGTCTCGATGGCAGAAGAGCCGCCCTTATCGGCACGTGCAGCAAAGCGTTTTATCGACTCTATGCTGCATTGCTGCAAAAAGCTGGCGACGCTGTCTTGGAAACCGTCGTTAGCGAAGGTTGTGTACGGCACGGCGACGGCACCGCCTGGAAACTCCCATTCCAAAGCCGTTTCGGTAGCGAGCACGTCTTTGGAGCGAGGTGAGGCTTCGAAAGCCTCAAAAGCGACCTCTTGGCCGTGGTCACTATTGGTCGGGGTCATTAGCAAGGTGAGATAAAATAGTGAGCAGGCGTATGTACACACCTGTTGAGTCGGCGAACAAGAAGGCCAGCATTCTGCTCTGCGATGTGTAGTATCAAAAAGCCGTCATGTTCGAGATGGCGAAACTCTTGGATCAGAGTAAGCTTTTCGATCCTGCCATCAAGGTTGACAGCCTTGGCGATGAGGAGGATGCGGCGTAGCTTATCCCACTCGAAGTAGCTGTCGCCCGCTGCTGATTCCCGAAGAAGGTGACAGGCTCGGAGCAGACGGTCTGTGATGGCAGCCTCAAGGCGAGGAAGGTTGAAGTCGCGTTTGTGTGGCAGGCTAGCCGGCAGAACCAGATGATTGAACTGCGCCTCAAATAGGCGCGCGGCGGCGGCTGCCTGGCTCATTGCGCCAGAGTCAGGCAGTGCGACACTAAAGAAGCGGCGAGCGGATCAAAAAGAAGTGGTTGGTCGCGCTAAAAGTGCGAAAGGAAAATGAGATGTTGGTGACAGGGTCAATGTCAAGGTCAAGAGAGTGGGCGGCCAGGCAGCCTCCCATTATGGTAACCACCCCGGCCAAACGTCGGGAAAACTCTGCGCCGCTGCGCCGCAATCGCGCGTTTTGCATCGTGGTTGCCTAGCAAGGTGCTGGAAGAAGAAAGATCAGCTTGAAAAATGCGGCGCAGCCCGCCGAGCGCATGGTGCAGCTTGCCGGCCGCTAGGCCTACGCGCCATGCGAGCGCCCGGCTCTCTACATCACCCGTTTGTCAGGGAGTGATAGAGGGAGGCTCTCAGTCCGCCTAGAGACTATCCGAATTGGATTCGTCAAGCACCTCGTGTATAGTCCCCTCTCGCAGCCGACGGCTAGCTTGGATTTGTTTTTTACCCATATATGTCGTTATTCGTGAAAAAAAAAAACCTGAGAAAAGGGCACATATCATGGGTAGTTGAAGCGATTGTCTGGACGTGTATGTAGAATTTTTAATTCCGCATTCTCGTCCGGACGATAGCTTCAGCTACCCACATATGTTATTTTCCTAAGGCAGACTAAAGCCCTGCTATTCTTCGTGCTATCCCATCGGCAGCGAGAGGGGGCTGTAGATCGTGGAGAGCGGTGATGATGAGGCCCTGCAGCTCACGCACCCTTGAGCACGTGCCTTGCTCTTGTGAAACTGTAAATTCTTAGCTCACATTTGTCGCAGCTATAAGACAGGACAATATGCTAATGCTTGAGAATAAGGGTCATTTTCTGGGGAGGACGCTTGTGATGACATATGAAAGCGGACTGCGAAATTCTACGCCGCTGCGCATCACTTGGACTAAGCCACTGCTTGCCTAAGACAGCTGATAGAAGAAGGAAAATAAAGAGAAGCAAACATCAGAGCAGGACGCGGGGTTGGGACGACCGCCAACTTTGCCTACACACTCGAGTATCCGACCCGTGAGAGGGGTGTTCGTGGTTTTACCTATCCAGGAGCAAATTCCGAACAATTTCGCTGGCAAACCAATAAGATACAGATCTTGGTAACCAATCACGAATCTAGGGACGTCATTGCCATGGCTCATTAGGAGAGAGGGTATGAAGTGGTGCGATGCGTAGCTATTGCAGACTAGATGGTCCAACTCCGAGGGTTGATGGAATAGATAAGAGATCGTGACTGCGAGAGGTGAGGTGGAGAGGACATACGGCGAAGTGAGGAGCGTCTCGGCTGAAGGATTGGCCGCCCCGCCCCCCTCCTCCCGTCGGCTTTCGGGGTGGCGCGCACGCGTCAAAGGTCGCGTCGCGTCATCACCTCCCATCGTCATGGCTCACGAGGAACCATCCTGTACGCCCGAAGAATCCGCATCGGATCAGCTACATTTCGCATGAAGAATCCATTGCTTCTCAACTCATTACGTCATTGCCGGGTGCCTTGGGTAATTTTTTTTTTACTCAAAGGCACAGTCCACCAGTGTCCCACGGAAGTGACCTACACAAAACAACCGAATATCCGACGTCGCCGACGGCAGCTACTAGCAACTGCCTTCATTCAACGCCGCAGCTCGTCTTGCAATACTTGGATCATCGCAATGCGGTACTGCTCTGCGACTTCAAGCTCTCTCTGCATTTCTTTCGCCCAGCTCACTCGCGCTTCATCCGCCGCATTCTGCAGCTGAGCCAAAATTTTCGCCTTTGTATCTCCCGCACACGCTGCGCTCTTGACATCCTTGGCTAGAAGTTCAGCCCCACGTTGCTCCACACTGGCGATCACTCTCGCGAGCCGACACAGCGTCACCGTGTTATGCAAGAAATGCATCTGACGAGTTCGCTGTAGCCTCAGACCACTGATGCTAATTGTCAGCTCTACAGCTCAGAAATTGCTGATGATGTCAAGGCCTACCTCACTTCATCCAGGCCGCAGTCACTGGGCTTTTTTGAGCTCTCATCCTCCTCGTCGCCCTCCGAATCCGACTCATAGTCATCGTCGTCTTCATCGCTTAGCTCCTCGGCCGAGTCGTCGGACTCGTCAGTCATGGTTCGGTCTCCGTCGGAATCGCCTGATGTCGAACTGCCGGCGTCTGGGAGCTTCAGCAAAATTCAAATACGACCATCGTGACACATACAAGTCTTCTCCCATTGAACCTTGCCAAACGGAACATCTCCTGCTTTGATTTTCAAACTTCGAGACAAAACCCCTCCGCTCAGCCTCTTCATCGATGTCCGAAATCTTGTCCGCAATTGGGAGAACTGCGTCTGTGAGCTGTTCAATGCAGCCCAGCTTTCAGATTTCCCCAGCCCTTCCGTAATACTCTGAACATCGAGGCGGCATTGAAGGAGAGCCGCGAGGGGAGTCAAAATATCATCGTTTGGAGCCTGGCTCGTCCCGGAATACGGCGTCGCGATGGACTTCAGGTCCTCGGTGCTGTGATGACTGGCAAGTCGCAACCATGCGGCAGCGCGCAATTCAGGACTCATAGCGGCCATGTTTGTTGGTGCGGGATGTGCGGAGACAAGTTCGATAATGTGAAGGCAGTATTCTCCCAGAGGACGCTTCTATTTATCTCAACCCGCCCAGACCAGCACCGCTGTCTGACACCCAGCTTCTTCAGGCACCCCGACATGGACTCAATCCCCACGGCATGACAATTCCTGAGGTTACCAATCTCCATGATGGATGGTTGCATGATGCCGCCATGATTTTGCCTGCCGCGCCGAGGTGTTGCAAAGGTCCACGAGTGCACGATCCCGAGAAGAGCGTCGAACGTCTGTTTCATGGTCACTTGCTCAGGCCACAATGCTATAGCTACAGGGGTCTTCGCTAATCGAGTGTTTTGCAGCATGTATCTATCTCGGGATCGGCGACACTGCATTGCACTCTGACGAATAGAGGTGGGCAGCACATCCCAGCCACGTTATGCAGTACCACCACGATGATCACATTGGATGCGAACACCGCGCACGGACAACGCCGCACGATGTTTCCAGGAACAATGCGTCGAGCGCCCTATCGAACCCCTCGAGCATTAATATTGGAGGCGCCTCTCATGGCTTTTAAGACCTCAAGTGCGCACTATGCGCTCATTGCAACTTCTCGACGATGCTTGAGTTTGCCTCTTGGCTCAACCATCGGTGGCCCCTGGACCGGATGTGAAAAAAATCGCTATCTTCCAACTGGATCCTTGTTGCCGGAGCATTCGCAGTAGTTCCTGTCTCACTGAGTCTCCTGCAGCATGCAAGTTGAGTTGCGTCGGCTCATTTTCACCCCACGTCTGAGCAGCAGCATGTGGTATGCAAACCGCGGCAACCTTCTTCTCAGATCTGTGGCTCACTGATGGATCGGGCCGGTCCCTTTTCCAGTTCGAGACTACGGAGCATCGGTCACGTTCCCGTGCTTCTCCTTGCCGTCCGAGAGGCCGCGTATCACCTCCATAAGCGAAGTCTGGATATTTCCGCCTGGATCCCTGCTTGCGTCGGGACTTCTACCGTACGGATCCCGTGATCCGCCAGGGCTATCGATGTCTATTTCCATCACACGAAAGTCCCTGCAACGGCTTTGCCGATCTGAGTTACACAACTTCCGGTGGCAATCAGCTATGCCCTGGTCTCATTATGGGTGCTGCAAGCGTGGCGACTTGAACGGAATCATGATAATTCCCAGCATATGATTCAGATTCACCTGATATGCTACTAAAAGCGGCTGATATTGATGGTCCTCTTCGCACTCTTCAAAGAACCGTGAAGGATTCTCGGGAGTGAGGTAACACGTCAGCTTATCATCATGCACTCAAGTGCCTGAGTCCCATTCGAGCTGCTTCTACATGAAGACCACGAAGGCAACGATGCAGAATTCCGAGTCGCGCTTCCAGCCTATCCCAGCCGCCTCTCGCTTCGTGGGTTTGACTGCGGGATATGCAAAGGGCAGCCGCCGCTAAGCGCCCTCAGCTGCACCCTCCCGTCGCACAGTCACGCAAACGCAGCTCGCCCGTCCTCAACCACGGTGTCACAAGCGGACGCTTTCCCGTTCTCCGCGAGCGACGCTTTGGCGCTCAAATTTCACCAGCTGCACTGAGCCCCGCGCGGGGCACTGCTTTTTGTGCCACCCTTGCGTTATCAGCATGCGGCGCGCCGTAGATCCCGGTCGTTGACCATCCTTGCACCTCGAGCATCTCCCTCGTCGGCCGCTTATTGCCGCTGCATGCCATTTGCCTGGCCGGCTGCCTGTACGACACGGTCGACACTGCTCCGCGTGAGCCTGGAAGAGGTAGGGACAGGGAAATTCCGCTCATCCTCTGCCGCTGCTTCCGCTGTGAATGACCGTCACACAAGGAAAACGCCCAGAATACCGCTTTCGGACTCCCCCGGTCTTTTGACCGTATCTGAACCCCACGTCATCGATGCTGCACACGAGGGTAGCAGCTGAAGTGAAGCATACCCAATATCTTCCCGGTATCAAAAGCATGGTTCCATTGATTGGCAATTTTCCATTGCTTCCCTTGCATACCGGAGTACGTACGACTTGGAAATGGATAGCAGCAGATCTGGTAACAACGTAATCGCGTCAGCTGCTCCACGCCCGGGGTACACCTTCGAGAAGGCAAGAAAAAGGTGATCAGCAAATTTTATTCCCGTTATTCTTCCGAGGCAGATCCACTCACGCACTGGAAGTGAAGCAGGGATAATGTTAGCCCTAAAGGAAGGGACGTATTTTAATCAAGCGCCTCAACCACCAACTTATTATCCACGCACGGAGACAGCAAAAGCAAAAGCGTATCAATATTTCTTTGTCACGCTTTCATCCTCGGCCTACTCCGGGATCCACATGCACAGCACCATAATGTTTCAGGAACCGTCCCCAAATCGCCTCGCCTTCCCTTTCACCCATGGCAATAGGCCACAAAACCCGGCCTGCGCCATCTTCCCACCCAATTGGTCTGATGCCGTCGTACGCATCCTCGTATTCCGGCGCGGCACTCATGTACCCCGGGTCAACCGTGTTCATTGCAACACGACGCGTCTGCCATGCCGTCGCGGCCTCGGTCTCGGTGATCATGTTGAGGGCAGCCTTGGACATGTTCGTGTGGACATGTTTACCCTTCTTGGCAGCATCGACCTTGGTCTCAAAGATGCCCTCGCGGGAGGAGACGTTGACGATGTAGCCAAGCGGCTTTTTCGACCGAGCCGCCGCGTTCTCGGGCGAAGCGGCGGCCTCGTCCTCGTCTCTCGCGCGGCCCATGAGCGGTAGCAGCTCGCGGCACAGGATGAGCGGGACGAAGGTGTTGACGGCATGCGCCGAGATGACGTCCTCGTAGGGGATCTCGAACAGCGACTGCACCCACGAGGACTTCGCGTACGCCTGCAACTCCTTGCTCGCGCCACCATCGTCCCCCACAGCAACCAGCCCCGTCTCTCCTCCCACCACCTCCTTCTGCTGGCCGCCTTCGAACCCAACCAACCGCTGCTGGTGCTCCTGTCCCCCTCCAATCAGTCTTCCCACACCACCTCTCACCCTCGCCTCATACCCCGCATCCACCAACATCCGCCTTCCTCCTCCCCCCACCGCCGCATCCCCATCCTCAACCCTCAACACCTCCTCCCTCCGCACCGCCCGCTCCTCCCTCCCCACACTATCCGTCAACGTCTGCGCCGCATTATTAACCAACACATCCAGCCTCCCTTCTCCCTCTCCCTCCCCGTCCCCACCGTTCCACTCCCTCAACACCCCCCTCACCCCCTCCACAACCCCAAACGCATCCGCCGCCGCCCTGAAATCCGCACCAACCACCCTCAACCTCTCCCGCCACACCTCCGCATCCTGCTCGCCCATGTACCGCCGCACGGCGTCGCGCGGGTACCGCGTCGTCGCTATCACGCGCGCGCCGCAGCGCAGCAGCCGCAGCGCGACGTGGTAGCCGAGGTTGACGCGGGCGCCGGTGACGAGCGCGGTGAAGGTGGGCGGCAGGGTGAGGTTGGGCGCTGTGGACAGGGCGCTGTGGGCGAGGTTGTAGGCGCCGCAGGGGGCGCAGAGGCAGGGGTAGGCTGGGTGCGCGGCGGTCGGGGAGGGGAGGGCGAGGCGGCAGATGTAGCAGAGGCGTTTGCGGTGGGTTTGTTGGTGTGGGGGGGCTGGGG
>JAUJDW010000044.1:211651-224724 GCA_030512325.1 Lasiodiplodia hormozganensis
GTGGAGGGGGTTGAGAGGGGAGGGTGGGTGCGGCGGGTGCGGACGTCTCGTTGTTGTTGTGGTACTCCGGCGGCGATGTCGTGGTGTCGGGGGGATATTCGAGGAGTTCCTCAAGAAGCGCTGTGGCGGCGGAGATGGGGGTCGTGAGCTTGAGGGATGAGTTGAGGAGGAGGTGCTGGAGGACTTTGAGCGTCACGGAGAGGTCTGCGTCTGTGACTTCTTCGTCTCCATTCTCGTCCCCGCTTTTGGCTGCCTGGCTTGCTGGGTTCGTAGAAGCATCCCAGGTTGGTCCGTCTTTGAGATAGTTGTCGCCGCCGTTGTAGAACGTAGGCCAATGCCCTCGCGGACCACCTTCTAAGTAGCGTCTGATCTTTTTGAGCAGATTCTCGTAAAGAAGGAACTTGGTGTCTCTGGACAAATCAGGTGAGGGAGCCAGGTGAGCTGCAATGGCCAACGCAGCTGGAGTCTTCGTTTTCGGCAGGTGGTACACTGTCAGGCTCGGCGTTTTGCCGTCACTGACGAGCTTGGAATCCTCGTGAATCCTTTTCGCAATTACTTCTGGCGGCTGAATGGTGGCGAATAGCCTCCAGCAGTCCTGGTCTGGAGGTATCATGTTGGAATTGAGTGTCTGTCCGGCCATTCCAGCTGTAGCGAAAATGTCTGGGTGGTCGCCGATGATCAACGATGTGGCCCTGATTTTCCTGGCCACACGCCTCACGAGGGAGGAATTGACTATTTAATCCACCGGCAGTGGCTTGACTATTACGGCGGTGTAGCTAATGCAGATGAGCTAGGCAGCAGTTTGGCCCCCAAGCTATGACTGGTCCTTCTTCGGAAGTGGTTGCCGAATGCGCGTACAAGCGGCGGCGGAGATGGGGACACGACTTATCACCACGGCATCAGCTCCGCCACAATTAGCGCTCCTACGGCTCCTCCGCAAACTCACGCCATGACTCCAAGGTCTACTCTAAGATAAATAGCCTACGCCGCAGAAGATGCCACTTCATTCCTAAACCATTCGAATTTTCACCATGTCCAAAGGCGGCCGCTTCGCTCGCATTGCGCGCGACCTGGAGAAGCTCCCGCCGGAGCTCATCGAGCCCGTCCTCGCGGACCTGGAGTACGGCCAAATCGTCCGCGTCTCCCAATTCGGCGGTCCGCGAGTGACGTGGGCCATCGAAAACAGCCCGGCATGGTCGCGCTTCTTCCGCGGCAAGCTGGCCGTGCTGCAGCAGCTCGACGACCTCACCAACTCACTCATCACCCTCTGCTACGCGACCGGCGGCTTCAAAGACTCACCCTGGTACGACCAGCTCAGCTTCCTCCGCTACCAAAAGGACAACTTCCGCTTCAAATACCCCACCGACTGGGCCAGCCACTGGGCGACGATGGTGCGCGGCAGGCTGCACTCCGTCGCGCAGGACCTGTACCCCAACTTCACCGAGACGGCCTACTTCCTGTTCCCCGCGGGCACGCCGCTCAACGCGAGCGAGACCGAAGAAGTCGAATTCTTCATCCACACCGCCTTCACGCTCTACTCCCTCAAGACGAACAACTGGCCCGCAAACGTGCCATCGCTCCCCGTCCTGGCGCGCTGGATCGCCCTCTACAAGCGCGTCCGCCACGCCCGCCTCGCCGCGCAGGCCGCCGAGCTGGATCGGCTAGTGGTGCTGCACGAGCGGCACGCGGCCCGCGTCAAGCAGCCGTGGGCCCCGCAGACGCGCCGGCCGAACCCGGACCACGTCGTCGCCGGCTTGCGCCGCGAGGCGGCCCGGCTGAAGAGGCGGAACGTCGACGGCCGCATCTGGCACGGTAGGGAATTGTCGGGCTATCGGTTCCGCCCGGCGTTTGCGGCGCTGGTGCCGTACGATTGGTGCTTGCGGCTGTTCTGCGAGGTGCTCAAGCGGCATCCGGTGCCGGAGGAAGAAGGATTTGCGGAGGGTCGTCGTGGAGATGATGGGGAGAGCAGCGTCTACTCGCAGAAGGTGGTGGAGATGATGCGGGAGGTGCTGGAGGGTCTGCCCTCGTTTTACCATGTGTATGGGGAGAGGATGCTGGATCCGAGCAAGCCTGAGACACTGCGTACGGCCCGCACACCGTGGTCTGTGTCGGAGCCGGCTGATGGAAGAGAAGGTAGGTTCTTGACCAAGAGGGTGCGGGGTAAAAACCCGTTTCCGCATAGTGACAACGAGCTTCGCTGGTTGGAGACCTTTGTTGAAGTCATTCTCTGGATGGAGGAGCACTTTCCTTCTTTGGTCAATGAAGTGAGAGGCGAAGAGTGGGAGGATTGTCACGGCATTGAAGCAACAAAGAGACGAAGAGAGGAACGGAAGCGGAGAAAAGAGGAGTTGGTAAAGGAAGCAAGAAGCAGAGAGAACGGTGCCAAGACATAGCATTGCTTGCCTTAGGAAGGCATCAATGTCTTGGTTGTAGATACTGTCTTGCAAACGTAGACAGATAAGTGAAGATTTTGTGGTCCGCCATCCCACATGCATACAGAAAGGTGCTGCAGCCGATGGCTAGCGCGAAGAAGAGCTCTAGAACATAGCGTAACTACGGCCCAGCTCTGCCTTAGGAAAATAACATGTGAGTAGCTGAAGCTATCGGCCAGACGTTTATGTAGAATTTTTAATTCCACATTCTCGTCCAGACAGTAGCTTCAGCTACCCATTACATGAGCAAAAGTCCATGCTAGCCATCGGCTGCGAGAGGGAACTGTATGACTCTGATAGGTTTTTGTTCAGGTGATAGTGAATGCTCCATCTCGTCCATAGAGAATGGGCCACCACCTTTCCAGCAAGCAGTAACAAGGCAATGATGCATTACTCCAATTCACCCTCGTTTAAAACCCCAATTGGTCCGGAATTGACCGTTCCTTTCCGCAGGGTTTTCGGATCCGCATTAAACTACAGGCAATCAGCGCACTGCTGCACAAGATCGGAGGCGAGAGCGATCCAAGCGGAAAATATCGGTGACCACCAAAGCGGGGAAATATGCAGTGGCCGTTGTTTTCTCGAGCAATGACTGGAATATATCTGACGTGGGATAGTTGAGGCAAGCTTAAGTCGGGTACTTTCGTAAGCCACACCAGGTGTTGCGGACTACGTTCTGTGTCACACTTGCGTCTCAACACAATTGCCCAATCAGGACGGACAAATTACTCTAGTAAACCTCCGAATTACTGCCTGGCCTGTCTTCAAGTGCGGAGAAAGCTTACCTATTTTCGTGCGGGTTCGGACGGGAACGGGAGCGTTTGACTGGCTCTCCGGCCCTCCCCGCACGTGAGCTGCGCAGGCACTCCCCACAATTTTGTCTTGCGTCGACGCGGTCTAGGCCAAGGACTGGCCAAAACACCATCGGAAGTAGATTCTAGTACGAATTTCAGTCATAATGAAGTTTCGACTTTTCCCGATATCGGTCTACTTAAGTGTGCTCGATGCTCTTCATTCCTTTTCATCTGCCTTCCTACGCCGCAACTCTCCAGCTCAGTTGGCATATCAGTTTCTCCAACAAATATCATTCCCGCACCGAACATGACGCCCCATTCTGCCGAGCCGCTGACAAGCGCATTCATTGTGTCTGAGAAATCCATCGGAGAACCAATTGTCACGGAACTGTCTGCTGACAGGACTGACTTCTTCAATCTCGAGCATGATAGTCCTTCCCGGCACTCAAACAACGTCAAGAACGGAATCAATGGTTTAGCACCCCTCACAGAGGTGCAGGAGCATGTCAATGCTCCGCCACCACCCAGGCCAACGCTGTCCCCCACACGGCCGCCTGCTGCTTCCACAAAGCTGCGCAAGATGCTCGAAGAGACCGACGATCTTATCGTTTGTCCAGGAGTTTACGATGGGATTTCTGCTCGTGCTGCACACGAGGTCGGCTTCAATGCCATGTACATGGTCAGAAACCTTCTCTGGGCCTCACCATCCAGCCATTCCAGCTAACAGCTAACCCACAGACCGGCGCTGGCACCACAGCATCCCGCCTCGGCCAGCCCGACCTCGGCATCGCCCATCTCCACGACATGCGTGCCAACGCCGAGATGATTGCCAACCTCGACCCGTACGGGCCGCCTCTGATCGCCGACATGGACACCGGTTACGGAGGTAAGTACTCTCCTGTCCACCTCTCTGCATACACACTCTCCCTCCTCAATTTCCAACACCCCGCTCACTCCCACACAGGCCCCATCATCGTCGCCCGCACCATCTCCGAGTACATCCGCGCCGGCGTCGCCGGCGCCCACCTGGAAGACCAAGTCCTAACCAAGCGCTGCGGGCACCTGGGCGGCAAAAAGGTCGTGCCACGGTCCGAATACGTCTCGCGCCTGCGCGCCGCGCACGCCGCGCGCGCAGCGCTGCACTCGGACTTCGTGCTGATCGCGCGGACGGACGCGCTGCAAACGCTCGGCTACGACGAGTGCGTCGCGCGGCTGCGCGAGGCGCGGGAGATCGGGTTCGACGTCGGCTTGCTCGAGGGCTTCACGAGCAAGGAGCAGGCGCGGCGCTGCGTCGCCGATCTGGCGCCGTGGCCGGTGCTGCTGAATATGGTGGAGAATGGGGTGACGCCGTTGATTACGGTGGATGAGGCGAGGGAGATGGGGTTCCGGATTATGATTTTCTCGTTTGCGACGGTTTGTCCGGCGTATTTGGCGATCAAGGAGACGTTGGAGAGGTTGAGGGATAAGGGGGTGGTGGGGACGCCGAAGGATATGAGTCCCAGGGCTTTGTTTGAGGTTTGTGGGTTGAAGGAGTGCATGCAGATTGACTTGAGTGCTGGGAGCCAGGCGTTCGCGGAGGGGGTGTGAAAAATGAACGGCAGCTGGTGGGCGGAAGGGCTGTGATCTGATGCCGCAGGTCTGAGTTGGAGCGAGCAGTTCAGTTGTATCATTTATTGCCAGGAAGTTCGCAATGATTCATGTTATCTGCTTTATTTAGCAGCTGTCAATCACTTCAAATTTTCGAATAATGGACGAGTTGTATTGTACATTGTATCAAACGAGCAACATCTCCGCGCCAACACTTCTCCCCTTCAACTCCTTATGTAGCCATATTGGATGGACTTGGATACGTATGTTTGGCTCACGAGCTCAAGAAATGGTGGCCCCTCAGAGATTGCGAAGAAGCGGGAAGGTCCCAAATGTCAAACTTAGATGCTTCGTCTGTCCTCGCTTGGACCCAGACAACGCGAAATCCGCGAAGTACTCTAAGCCTTGGCTTTCGAACCCGGCTTGAAGCTCTGTGTCTCAACCCAGCGCATTTTGCGGGCACTCGCCGTGGTTTGTTTCTCATTTTAAGACTTCAACCATTGTTAGTTGACTTGTCTCCGCAATGATGAGAGGGAAACGCTTGCCTTGGTTTTATATGACACGGGCGTCCATGACAATGTTTGTGTGCCGTAGGGAGGACATGGAGTGTTGGATCTACGGGATCATAGGATTCCCAGCAGCAGTTCGCACACGGGTAAGCTCCGCAGGAGATGCATGCGCTGTAGAAGGTCTCGTCCATCGGTCCAAAACCGCATTGACAACACCAGAAAGCTTTCATATCTCCACTGCTATTTTGATCGAGTGAATGAGGTTGGTATTATTGAAGGAGACAAAAGGTTTAAATGCTCGCTGCAAGAAAAGTAGAATATCTTGATGCCTGATGGCGCTCCCAGTGAGGTTGGAGGCTGGTTGTGTTGCCTGCAAGAATCTGCCCGCACTCAGGCAGAGCCGCATATTTATAACTGTTAGGCAAATCTGTTTGATGTCTGAGTACTCCAACAGGGCAGGTTGAGAAATGCAGAAAATGAGGCCGAAAACAGTATCTGAGCCAATCGGATTGCAAAGCGGGCCTGGTAGGTGCATTGTTGAGTATGGTTGGTCGCATTCTCGCTCGCAAAGATGTTGTTCGCATTTGCGCACAACTCATCTGCGCAGACAGGGTTGTTGGTGAGCGCAAAATTGCACGCTTACACTGCCCCTCACAAAACTTAAGCAGCCGAAGTTCCCCCAACCCACTCAAGGGATGCTCTCTGACCACCACCATTCTCAATTTCTCTCAGTATAGTCACCCTGGTTGTGAATATTTTGTGGATTAGAGTTATGTTCGCAACCACCCGAGCAACCCGACGATCCCCAAACCCCAAGGTCTTTCCACCTACGCCACCACTCGAGGCCGAACCACTATCGGTGGAGCATACCCCAACGCAGCGAATTGATCAATTGTCGCTTGGCGTCCCCGCTGGACAAAATGCACGAGATTTGCGAAATGGTGCAGCCAAACAACAGTCAATACTTTGTCCATACTTTCTCAAGAATCCTCACTTGCTACCAGAGTCGTCCATTTGCAGGCTACGCGATTTCGAAAATGTGGAAGTTTTGAAGTTAGTGAGATCCTGTTTCCTTATGTCGTAGACGCTCACATTATGCCGCAGGAATCACATCGAACAAGACCATAAGCTTCCACTTCGGCCTCGACTAAACGGAGATACTGAGCTCGAGAGATTTCATGATATCTGGACTCAAATGTTTCAATCCAATGACGGAGACATTCCACATCCTTGTAAGTAGGCACTGTGTAATACATAGCAAAGCAGCTAAGATCTGAAACCCTCTGGTAGACTTGTGCAACAGGGAATTTCTGAGAAAGCAACAGAATCTCAGAGTCATTGAGATGCTCGAAGCATACGCCAATGGCCAATTGAGGGATCAGCCAGCCGTTGCAGCGGTTATCCAGAACCTATTTCTTCAGTTTCGCGAAAGATTCAGCCCAAAGAACTTCGGCCACTTCTTCCTCCCAGAGCCGATCCCCTCCATCCCCGACAGTGGTAGAACAAGCCCGGAGAGCAGGAAAGTAGGTCTAGGAGATGAAAACGACCTTGGAACCCAATCACAAGCCCTGCCAGTGTCATCCAGGAAGAAACCAAGCTTTGATGTTGAATTCAACGATTCATGCTCAGCAACATCAAGCTATGGTCGGCCAAACCGTGGACTCCCTGATTTTCTGGGTTCATTTCTACTCCCAATCAAAGAAAAAATGATGAGTCAGGCCATGGGGGAGTTGCGCAGTATTGCTGACGAAGGTCTATGGGAATTCGTAGAGCGCTGCAGCGACGCCGATACAGAGGATGTAACCTCCTTATCTGTATCGGATGAAGAGATGGACAGTGAACCAACAGACACCGGCGAGCAAAGCAGTCGACAATCATCGAGCTCAGGACGGTCCGATATGTCACAGTCGACTAATACTTCGGCCACCCAAGGCAGCAGCAACGGAAAGCGACCAGCAAGCGGCTCGGGCCCGAATGGTGGCAATGGCGGCCGTGGAGGAAAGCGTCGCAGGCCAGTTCCCACGAAAGACAATGGAGCTGAACCTCCTTCAAGGAGGCTCAGCTGCCCGTATTTCAAGAAGGACCCTGGAAGACTCAGGAGCAATCATTCTTGCGCCAAGCCTCCGGGATTCGAGAACGCGAACCGAGTCAAGTAAGCCAATCCCAATAAGACATTAAGACTCAAAAATGCAATTAGAACAGTATTCTGATCCAGAGATATTTAGAGAGCATATTTACCGGGCTCATCGTACGCTTCCGGAGTGCCCACGCTGCTTTGAAGAGCTGGAGACCGTAGAACAACTCAGCAATCACCTCCGAGAGGGCCTATGCGATACGCTCGACAAAGAAAACAGACCTGAAAGGGAAGCAATCACCAACGAACAGGTAGAAAAGCTTAAGTCAAAGAAGGACTTGAAGGGCCTTAGCGAGGAGGACAAGTGGAGAAAGATGTATCGTATCATTTTCAGGCTGGATGAAGACGCGGAGACCCCAAGCCCTTGTGAGTGCATTTGGCCCCTTATTCTCTTCGACTTTCATCTTTTACACACTTCTCCGTATATTCCAAGTGAATGATACACTAACAACTACTGAAATCCCATCAGACTTCGAGCCATCAGGATGGTACATGGACAAGTTTCGGGCGTACTGTGGCAAGCGGCTCCCGAATCTTGTGAGGATGAAGCTCGAGCACCAACTCGAAGCTTCCTTGCTGAACATGTTGATGACCACCATGCAGCAATGTCAAGAGGAACTTTTTACTTCATTCATCGAAGCGGAAAAGTCTGGATCGCTGGAAAACGATGAAAACGGGGATGACAGTGATGCGGCTCGCACCTTGGATTGGAGTGATTTGCAGCTACCGAGTGATCCCCTTTGGTTCACCACGGATTACGGACAGCCTTTCTCCGGTTTTGATCCCACGGCTGATTTTCTTTAACGTTCTTTTCCGTTTCCGCATCATTTTTGTTTGAGTTATTCCCGTCAGCAAGCCACAAACACAGATGTCATTGGTCCAGCGTACTTGTTCTGCATTATATGCCAGTGCACTCTGCTCAACTAAACTTCAAAGGCTATAGAGGTAGAATTCCTAACGGAATCTTTGAAAGACAGTGTCCTTATTAGACTCCAGAATTTCCTAGGTGCCTTGCTCTGTTTTTGAAGTCCGAGGGCTCTCTTATGCGTGTGTCTTGCTCTTGTTGGCTTTCTTGCCAAAGAGAGAGCCTACCAGTTCTCACCTACCTTTAAGCTAAGATATATTTAGACTAACATGCTGGTGAAGGTTGACTGCCATCAGATATATCGGAAGCTCGCATTATCCCGCCACACGCAATTATCACGAGAAGACAAAAACTTGCTGAATAGGACGGGTATGCTATACTCGTAGCCAAACTTGATTACTCCGCCTCAATCGGCGCCAACCGCAATTTGATTACACCCAGCCATTCTCTCCTTTGGATTCCCCCATTTGCTTGTGCTACATCTACACTTCAAAGTGCTATTTTGATACCTCGGGCAAACCGTTGCACATTTCCAAGCCCACGCTCAACTCAGCTCGAGATATATCGGCGTAGTCGTCGCAAACAGTCAATCTTGATTTCGGAGCGTGCGTATGGTCAAGCCGGTGTACTGAAACTGTCCCAACTAGAACAGGCAGCAGGCCCATCGCATCTCCTTCCCAAATGCAGTCCCTGCAAGGGGGATAGCCACAGGATAGACAGGCCGGAGTGGTAGACTCTTGCATAGGGCCAAAGCCACACTGGCAGCAGTAGAAGAGTTTTCCCATTGCAGATGTTTGGGGACCTAAAAAGATGTAAGAAGCTGTTATTGATCTTTGGTAAGAGAAGAAAATCACTTGTGGTACAGGCTTGAACGACTGGCTAGAGAGCGACTGAGGAATTTCGCCTTGCACAGCTTTGATGCTTTGCTTTAATAACCGACCACGCGGGGGATAGCTCAACCAGCGTCAATTGATGGTCATTCGGAGTGCGATCAGCCTCGCAATGATTGCGAACGTAGTGTCTTTTTGAGTCATTGCAGCCAAGGTTCAGACGAATGAAATTCGACAACGTGTCTATTTGCGTGGTGCTGTGAAATATGCAAGTGTGCTGATGCGCTAAGCGGTTGGTAATACAGCCCCTCATTAGCAAGCAACCTCCCCCCTACCTAGCGGCGCCCAGTATTCGACGATTGAAATCAGGTAACGTCCCGGGACCAAACTACCATTCATACTTACTAGATCAATCCTAGAGTAAGAGTCATAGTTTTAACTCTCAGAAGCTTGGCTGCGCCCCCGAGCCGGATTACTTTTTCACTTTCTCCGCCACCAGATTCACAAGCAACCCTGCTTTCGAACGAAGAACCATGAAATCCCATGAAACCACACTGTTGGCCGTTGAACCAACTTAATCTTTACCTTAGCTCCATGTCTCAACTTGAGTAGCAATGTGAGGGTTTTGACAACAAATGCTACTCCATCATTCTGCTTGACTATCACTTCACCATTTTCGAAGTAGTTGGTATAACAGCGGAATGGTCATGTTGTTGCCTTATACTACCCGAATATAAGACTATGCGGTATATCTCGTATGCGTCCTTTTTCTTTGATGTTGTTCAGAATCAACGTCATAGGGGGAACGTACTCGTGGCAATGTGAAAAGCTGCAGTTGTGTTGCAGGTCCCACCGCTCTCAAGTTTCTTTGTGTTCCTATGTACTTTCAATCCGCTACTGGAAATTGAGGCTTTCGTGGGGAGCTCGTAAAAGCAGGAAGGTGAAAGATATGCCTTTGTCTGTTACCGTCTCTCGTTCCAAACCACACACCCGGGACAGTGAGCTGAACAAACGATAGTCGGATAAGTATACCCGATAATGATTACCTCGCTCTCGACACCAGCGGACGGAACACTCTTCCCATTCTGTCGATTTACAAAATGAAGTTGCTCGTGTTTATTACCCTGGCTTGCAGTGTCCTGACTGCTCTGGCTCATGATCACTATTTGCACGCTTATCACCACAATGGTTTCCATGGCCACAACAAGCACAGACCCCCTTTCAGCTATATTTCCGAGACGACCACGTCTACTGCAGCAACTACAACGACCGCAACTGCTGTCAGATTCAATCCCAGGCGCTGCTTCATCGATGGTATGGCCCACATGTTAATCACTATCCAGCGAGAGGATTTTTGACGTATATTAGCTTGTCCCCGTGGCTTTCTGGCCAGACGCGGTGATGCAGTTAGAGTCTGCTCCCGCTTGACGGCGAGACAGGCAACAAATATTGCTGTGTCCACTGCCGTACCGTTCTGGGCGCGCACGTACTGTAGCGATATTACTGCCCTCTCCGGCGCTTGCTCCTGCGTGGCCAGCGGTAAGGCTGCAATGGCCAGTGCACGTGCGAGCAGCTCCTCATCGTCTGCACCGCCCAGTATCTCCGCTGGATCTATTGAAACGGCCTGGAGTGGACCCAGCTTGACACTTCCTCTAGAAGATCTTCAGTCTAGCACAGCCGGTATGCAAGCCAATAACAAACTTGCAAAGCGAGCCGATGCGCCATGTCTTCCGTCGCCTGGTCTCCAATACACAACTGGCGGCAAAACGTTCCGCATCATCTGTGGTGCAGATAATAACGTCAACAGCTTCCACAGTGCAGCGGCTGGAAACCCGAAAGAGTGTGCGGATCTCTGCGTACGGCAACAGGGCTGTGCTTCCGCGAGCTATACTTCTGCATGCTGGTTCAAAGACAAGATTGGGGTTGTACAAAGCAGTGGTGTAGGTACGATCTTTATCCTGCCAGATACCGCTTCAGTTTCAAGTGAGACGAAAGGTATCACCACCGCCACGAATGTTGCTGTTTCCAATCCCATCTCTTCCAATACCGCAGCGGGGTCGGCCACCAATACTCAGGAGCAGAATCCCTCTGAAATCAAGGAAAACGACCCAAGCCCGCCGGACTCTGATCGCCCAGAATTTACTTTTGTTCAAGATGATCAACAACAAAGCCAACCGGATCAGAATCAGCAACAGACAACCCAGCAGGGGCAAAATCAACAAACTTCAAGTCAGCAAGCCCAGAACCCACAGAGTACGGATGCACCGAAGCAGGAGAATAACCAACAGGGGCAAGGAGATGGTCCTTCCGAGATCACAGAGAATGGACCCAGCCCGGAATCAGATGACCGTCCAGAATTTACTTTTGTTCAGGACGATCAACAACAAAGTCAACCGGATCAGAACCAGCAACAGACAACCACAACCCAACAGGGGCAGAACCAACAGAGCACCAACGCGCCGAAGCAGGATAACAGCCAGCAGAGTCAAGGAGATGGCCCTTCTGAGATCACAGAGAATGGACCAAGCCCGGAATCAGATCGCCCAGAATTTACCTTTGTTCAAGAAGATGGACAGCAAGACCAACAGCAGACTCAGCAGAACCAACAGGCCCAGCAGTCAACTCAACCGCAGAGTCAACCAACTCAGCAGCCAACCCAACAACAAGATCAAGGTCCTTCTGAAATCAAAGAAAATGATCCAAGCCCGGCCGACAGCGATCGCCCAGAATTCACATTCGTTCAGGAAGACAGTGCGCAGGACCAGCAACAAAGTCAGCAGCAGAACCAACAAGACCAACAGCAAACCCAACAGGGCCAAACTCAGAATCAACAGAATCAGCAACAGCAGGAGCAGAATCCTTCCGAGATCAAAGAGACAGACCCGAACCGGGAATCAGATGACCGTCCAGAATTCACCTTCGTTGAAGACAATCAGTCAGGCCAGCAGGGACAGGGGCAGAGTCAACAGCAAGCAAGCCAAACTCAGCAACCACAGCAAAGTCCGAGTCAGCCTCAGCAAGAGCAAAACCCTACCGAAATTAAAGAGACTGATCCAAACCGATTGTCGGATGATTGCCCAGAGTTTACATTTCTTGAGGGGCAATTCATCAACAAGATGAAGCGTTGGTTCGATTATTACTCTAAGGCTTATCGTGTGTAAAACTTTAGATGATGCGTCAGGTAAGTCCGTCACAAAATATGCAGTCTTCCAATGTTGAGCTGACCTTGCGAGAATGTAAAGCCGGTATGTTTCTCAGGAGCTTGAACGAGATACAACAAGTCCTGACAGCATTTGACCAAATTGAAGCGCCTGGAAGTGGTATCGATGTTCGGCACAGGCTTAAAAAGAACTATTGATGAATTGTACGGCCGTTAGAAATTCAGATTGTAGAAGTATTGGTATCATAAAACTCGGGTTATGTTGGAAAGCGTATAGTAGTGTAAAGAGTGTTAAAGTCCAAATAAAACTCACCGAAGCCTCTCGCTACGTCACTCCTCCTCGCCCTCACTGATAATTCGTCAGATACTCCCTCACGCTTAACGGCTTCGTATGCCAGCACAATTCATTCAATGTCGGTTTCATGATGGCCCACCCCTCCTTCTCTTCCAACATCACCAACGAAAGCTGCGCAATCATCTTCTTGAGCACCTCCTCCCTAGTTTTCCCCACCCCTTCCACCTCACTCACCCTTCTCTCCAACTCTTCTCTCGTCACACCCACCACCTTCAACTCAATCCCCAAACACTCCTTCACCAACCCCACCACCTCATCAACCCGCACCGTCTCCCCCACCATATCCATCTCCTCCAACCAACTCCCCTCCGTCAACGCACAAGCCGCCGCCACAAACCTCCCCACATCATCAATCTCCGTCAACGTAACCCTCGGAAACCTCCTCCTGCCCCCGCCCTCCTCCCCCT